>CM023857.1:27963740-28043740 GCA_013389735.1 Phaseolus lunatus | reverse complement strand
GGGTCAAACTCATAACCCTTACCCTGGACCCAAAAGCCAAGCTGACCACTTGCTAGCCCAAACCAAGAATCGAGCTATCACCATCCCAAAACCAAGAACTGAAATCTTGTCCAGTACAACTGCCAATACCAATTCCACCAAAATGAAAGTCAAATACCGCAATCTGTAGTCATGAATAAGCATCAAAATATAATGGCCATGCCACACCAAAAGAATGCTAAGCCATAAATATCCTTCATCAGGTAAGCATGCTTCAATAAACAAGGAACATTTCTATATCAACTTTATGCAAAGAGAAATTTATCAGGACCCACACCAGTACAAAGCTACAAAACTTAGATGATATCATGAGGCCCACATTGAAATCCTTGTTTTATCTAGACCCCATTTTCATTATGAAAAACACAACTAGGGCATTCTTAATGAAACATACATATCCAACAATTATTACAAGCTTTACATGGTCACTGGTTAAGGACTTGATTTATGAGGAGTAATTTCATCTTTCATTTTAAAAGTGACCAAATTGAGAATCTTTAAGTAAAAGAAAAACTTCACCCTTTCATCATTTGTTTGTATGACATACCATATTAATCCTCACACATCTTTTAATGTGATTTCTTAAGTTTCTATTAAGCAAAATTATGTTAAATATAAATGAATCTAACAATTTGAGTTTAGATAAAAAAATTTTAAAAGCTATAATTTAAGACCTTCAATTTTGACAACTGATCAGCCAACAATAGATCCTGATGAACCAAGTCAATCAACCTAAAGAAAAACAAAAATATGCATGGTGTTATTATTGTAGTTTCTTTAAATCAAAGAGAACCTAAAGAAGTTCATGCCAACAACATTTTATATGCATTTCGTAACCTTTAAAAATGGATATAAAATGGCAGAATTTGGCCTCTTTAAGAGTTTGAATTGAATCCAAAACATAAAGTTGTTGTATAAGTTATATGTGAATGGTAGGAAATCCCATTATGTATGATGACATCTGATCGTTTCATGAAGGGCCCATCATGATGTTTCAAAGAAATGAATTTCCAGTTAGTGAAAAAACTAAATAAATCTAAAGTCTGAAGTCACTTCATAGATTAATGCCAAGGAGGTCAGCTATTTGGCAGTACTGTTTGTACTAATACACAAACATGAGAAAGATTTAGGGATGTGTTTGGTACATGGCACGGTTTGATTAGTTGATGTCCAATTGATTTTGTTCTATCTAAAAATGTAGTGGTGCAGATAAAAAATCCATGCATCATTTGGCTAGAAAGTAGAAACTACAAAATTATAATCACATGTGGAGCGCTGGTTCGTGTTGAAATTACAATCAAATGCTTTTACTCAAGGGCCATATGCATGTCTATACTGTGATGCAGTGAGCATCTAATGGGTCGTTAAGGGTATTATGGATAAAACTACTCCTGATAAAATAACATTATACTGCACCTAAAATTTTCAAAATTGCAATAGAGTAACTGCAAATAAACAAATTGTCTGAAAGTACAGGACATTTTTCCCTACTTTAGGCAAATCCACCCTATATAACTCATGTAACAGTAAATCTAAGTATGAAATGGCTCGTGCAATCCATAACAATAGAGGGCTATTCTCTCAGAAATTATTTGGACAAAACATACAACTTAGATATAATAATGATGAAGCTTTTAAACAATGCTTTTCCTCCATCAAAATGTCAAATGAAAGAACACTCATGACTTGTTGTATTTGCAGACATGTAAAACTATATCATGATTACAAGCACAACATATGGGTGAAGAAAGAGAGAAACAATGATGGAATTGAATCAAAACCTTAATCTAAATTGAAACATATTCTGTCTCAATGATTCAGACGAAGCATAACTATTAAAATAAAACCAGAAATTGCATTAGAATTTGTTTGATCACTAGTTCAGACTTCCAAAAAATTGGTGGAGCAAAAAATCCATAAGAACCAACCTAAATTGGGTAAAAACTGGTGTGAAAAACCAGTTTGAGTGTAAGAACTGATGTGAACCTAAAGATGTTCATGCCAACAAAAAGTTTAGCTCAAACTCAAATGAATGTATTAGATTTAGCTCAAACTAATTCAGATCATGCAATTTTTTTAAATTGGACATCTTATGCAATTTCTTCAAATTACTACAGCATTATCAACTCTTAAATCTAACCTTTCAACCAGTACAAAAAGAGGCTTTGAAATCCATGAAACAGTCCTCCTACAACCTCTAACCTCTGAAGCAACTCAATCTAAACAAAAAGAACTATGAAAATGGAACACAAACTCAATCTCCAAGTCAGCAATAACCAACTTAAGAAAGAACCAAAAACAGAAACAAAAATGAACTAAGGAACCAAGAATGAACTTAGTATACAAGTATGAAAGTTATCAAACAAAAGCTTTGGAGAAAAGTATTCAAAATTCCTGAAAAGCTTTGTAGTGTAATACGTTATATATAGATACAAGAAATTATTTATTTACCCAATTATTACATACAGATATGAATCCGTATGTAAAGTGAGTGTTACATACGGATATTTACATACGGATTTAATTCAATATGTAAATAGACATTACATATGGACTTTTCTGTATATAAACCAAAACTGATTACATACAGATACAATCAATATGTAATTTTGGTGCCATGAAGCGAGAATAATTACATACAAATTATATTCCTACATACAACATTACATATTTAAGTAAAAAAAGCAGAAATAGTTACATACGGATTATATCCATATATAATGTATTACATATTTAATTAAAAAATGGAAATAGTTACATATGAATTATATCCATATATAACGTATTACATATCTAATTTAAAAAACTGAAATATTTACATATGGATTATATTCGTATATAATGTATTACATTCAATAGTTAAAAAAGAGAAAATAATTACATGCAGATTATATCCGTATGTACAATGTTACATATAGAATTAAAAAAATAAATTGTTTTATGAAAGTATGGCATGTTTTGTTAAACACGAACCCACGAATTCACGAAACTACAAATTCACGAACCCTACTGATGTGAGTTGAATTTTAGATGTTTTCATTTAAGGTGACACTTTACATTAGGATTGAGATTTTGGCAATTAAAGGTGAGGACCTAGGAAAGATTTCCACTGGACACGAACTTAACCAAGTGGTTAAGTAAGTGTGAAGGTTTACTTCAGAGAGGCAAAGATGAAAAAAACAAGATATAGCGAGGATGAGATGCAATTGCAAAATTGAAGAAAGGAAACTAGGAAACATCAATGGTGATCAAGGCCAACCAAATGATGAACCAAACTCATAATAATGAGCCCAAAACTAAGAGCAACAAATAACAGTAAAAGAGACAAGAACATAAGTGGAATGGAAAATGAAAGGAAATGGAATGCCAAAACTTATGGAAGTGGTGGAGATGATCACGCCACTTGGTGTGTGGAAACCACCAAGATAAGTGCTAGGCCGCCACTTGAGAACTTCGTTCTCATCAAGATAAGACCAAGGAAGAGGAGATAACACTTACTCAAGCTCACACAATATTTGTGCAGAGTAACTCTACTTCAATTTCAACTTGAAAATATAAAGGGTGAGGTCTCCTATTTATAAGTGAAGGAGCCTTGGAAAACAAGCTTAAGGGGTAGGATGGAAAAAGGAAAAAAATGGGCAGCCTTAGGGTTTGACTAAGTCAAACCCGCATCCTAGGCTTGTCCTTCTAGAAACTAGGTCAAAATGCCTTCCTAAGGGGTTAGGAACAAGCTAAAATGATAACTACACCCCCTATTATGCTAAAGGCACCTTATTCTAGCCTATCTTTGCTGTTTGGACCCCTAAAGTGAGCCCAATTTATTTACAACTTGTTTTATTCTTAAGAAGACCAGCAGGAAGAACAATAGATGCTTTGGTATTTGTCCATTTCTCCCTCTGGTGAGGTCTTCACTTAAATGTTGAGATGACTTCTCATAGTGTGAATGGTCACTTGCATATTTGGTCATCTTCTTGTGGGCTTGATTTGTATCACCTACTTTCTGAAATTCACCAAATCCATTGTGAAATCGAAACCTAGATATCGAAAGTCGTCAAAGTCAATCGAAACCTATTGCCTAAATTTCCCAAATCTTTTAGAAATCAAAACCAATTGCCAAACCCCACAAGGAACCTTCATTCCCAAACCACGTATTCGCTAGTTTTTTGCGAGCTGAACCCTAGGTCCTTCATTTGTGGCATTGGTAGCTCCATTTGCAACACAAATTCATGTTTCAAGGTCATTTCACTTCGATTTCTTTGTTTTTTTTTTCTTGGTTGAGGTCTTCACCAGCTCCATTTTTTATTTTGAAGATTCTTAGCCCTAACGGGTATCCGAGGAGTGTGTTCTTGATTTCGATGGTCTGAGAAAGCATGAGAACACAGCTGTTGTGCAAATGTTAATTGGAATGAGTTGTTTTTGCTCTCTGGCTCCTTCTAACAGTTTAATTGTCTACATGATTGTCATTATTTTTGACAGTTGTTGTGTAGGAGGCCCCTCTTGCTCCATGTGGAAGAAGACTAGTCACTTTAGAAAAAAGGAAGGAAAAGGCTCCATGTAGGTGTCCATGTGGCGCCTATGTCGATGCCATTTAGATTTCCCTTCAAGTTCTTCTATTCTAATATAAAAATTGGCCTAGATACAAGGCCCAAAAAGTTTAATACATAATTTTAAAAGATTGAATTAGAAATTCCTAATTACTCTATACAAATTTACAAGGCATCATAAAGAGAATCTTTTAGAAAATAATTTTATATTCAACACTCCTTCTCTTCTGAGTTTAATGTTTTAGGGAGGATGGTCCTCCATCAATATGTTTTAAATGTGGAAAGCAATGTCATATTAAATATTATTGTCCTTTCTTTAGTATGAAACAATATATTAAAGAAAATAATTATTATAAACTTTTATTTAGTATGAAACAATAGATTCAAAGAAGGTTATCATTTTCTCTTCTCTCCTTTGAATAAAGGTGATCAATTGATGAGCCATCCTTCATTTTTTTTTTCATTACATACGATTGTTTCCTCTTTTCCTAATAAAGAACTAATCTCAAGAAGTTAACTATGATACCAATTGAAAAGAAATGTTAGCTCTAGAATGGATAGGGAGCTTAATAAAGCTTAAAATATTTTTTTCAAATATTTTGTAAGATGATGGTGATTGGCAGTCTAAGGATGATCATCTAATAATTGAAAAAAATTTTAAAAATATTTTCGCAAGCAAATTGTAATAGACGAGGCAACACAATACCTATATTTTTATATTGGTTAACTCTAAGATTAGGATATGTGTAGTTCTTCTTTACAGTTTAAGGGTTTCACTAATCAATAAATATTATAAGTATTCTCATTATCACTTCTGATTTATTACGAGTACATTAGAGGTGTTCACAATTAAACTGATAAAAAGAATCGAAAATTGATCCAAAAAATTGATAACCAATTAAAACCAAAAAATTTTGGATCGATTTTGATTTTGATTTTGTTTTCAAAATCAAGTGTCAGTTTGTGGTTTTACACTTAAGAATCTGTCAAAATTAGACTAAACCAAAATTAATTATTTAAATATTTATATATTACCCATTATTTTAGTATATATTAGACAATGTGTATGCAAGAGGAAAACCTAATTTACCTAACTTAGTTCATGCGTATAAATATATGGCAGAGTAGTAACAAAATATGTTTAACATATAAATGAGGTGGAGAAAAATTTTTGCTAGTGGTCAAATGTTACATTATTAGAATTGGGTAGAAAAATGTTAAAGTAAAATAAAAAATATTAATAGAACAAAACAATATAGAGGAATTAAGTTTGATGTTTATGTTTTAAATTTTCTTTAATATTATACAGGTGTGTACAACATGTTTGTTAGACTTATGAGAGGTAAATCTTAAGGGATATTTAGTCTTTATACAACAATGTATAAATACAACATAAAAACATTTGTTTTTTTGTTTTTTCTTTGTTATAAACATATAAAAACTCTTTGTGCCTTTGTATTTTGTTCTAGTTCATTTATCGATATAAAAGGGGAAAAAGTGTTAATAAGTGGAAACAAATTTCTTAATACTACACACAATGTTGAAGAGAACAACTATGTAATTATAGAGGAGTAGAGAATGAAACTATTAATCACGATATAACATCGGATTGTCATGTAGAAAGTAAAATTTTGTTTAGATTTTTTTATATTCAAATTAAACCACATGATCTTTAAGTCTTCCTTTTGAAGAATCCATTTGTAGTTTTCTCAAGTATTATTTAATTGTCACTTATGGCTATAACAAAAGGAGTTGTTTTTCTGGTTAAAAGAATAAATATCACTAAAAAAGATATTGTTCTTTGTGTTTTTTTTATCGGCAAGAAGCAATAAAATTAAAAGACCCACTTCAGGGGTGGATCAACCCTTATACTAAAAAGAAAGGTTCAGAAAAAAATTTTCTAAAACACACTGATCCAAAAAGAGACCTCCTATTATCTAACCTAACCCTGGCACTAAAAAACAAAAAGAACAAGGATCAACCCTTAGAGATATTAAATCGAATTCATGCATACCAAGGGTTCTAGACACCAGTCAAAGAACGAGAAACTCGCTGACTGTATCTTAGAAGATATCCAGGACCAGACCTTTACCTGTGCCAGGGAAAAAACCTAAGTGTGATCAACCACTCCTCCTTTAAATAAGCAATTATTCTTGTGTCTCCAAATCTCGCTAACCAACGCTATCCAGACATTACCCATAATAAGATTCACTGAACTGGACACATCCAGAATTTTAAAATGTTCAAAGTGTAGACCTGGATCCATAAGTTCAACTGGTCTAACTCCTAGCCATTTATAGCAAAGGTTCGAAACCAGCTAAGCGACTCTACATCCAAAAAAAAAATGTTCTATTGACTCCTCTGAAAATCTACACAAACTGCAAAGATTGCTCTCGACCCCTATCCCTCTTCTCTCAAGATTTACTTTAGAAGCAACTTTATTCTCAGTCACCCTCCAAGCTATGACATGAGCTGAAGGAAGTGCCTTAATCTTCCAGAAAAGCTTGTAGAATCTTGAGTCTTCCTCACCTTCATCTCGTCGTAACCTTCCATAAGTAGACTTAACTAAAAACACATCTGATTCGCTATCCTTCCAAACCCATATGTCCTCTTTTTCCAACTTGAGCCGCTTGTTGGCGATCATCTCTAAGAGTTGACTTGCTTGTTCCTCCTCCCAAGCAAAAAGACATCTTTTCCACCTTAAGTTCCACTCCCAGACCCTATTAATCCATAATCCGCAATCATATAAATATGCCTCCTTGGAGACAGACAAAGAGAATAACCTCGAAAATCTATCTTTCAAGTCTCTTGAGACTACCCAACTATCTGACCAAAACGAAACATCTCTCCCGTTTCCTACCTCCCAGTACAGATAGTCTTCAAACTTCCCTCCCCATTCCTCAGACCTCCAGATCTTCTTCATATCTCTCCACCACAAGGAAACCTTGGGTATTATTTGATTGCTGCTCCTTCAATCCTCTCCATCCTCCATACTTAGAGTCAATGACCTCCCTCCACAACCCCCCTTATCCAAATTCAGACGCTAAATCCATTTTCCCAATAAGGCCAAATTAAAATGCCTCACGTTGATAATGTTGAGCCCTCCCGCTTCCTTGGATTTACAAACCTTATCCCAAGCAACCCATGCGATCTTCCGCCTTTCTGATCCCTAGTCCAACAAAAAATTCCTTTGCAAGTGCACGATTTTCTTCAATACATTAGATGGTAACTTGAATAGTGAAAGATAGAAAAAAGGTATTGATGATAAAATCGACTTGATCAAGCATATCCTCCCAACCAATGATATGTATCTACCCTTCCACCTTCCTAGCTTGGTTCTTATTCTATTAACCACTTCACCCCAGAACACTCCCCTCTTGTGACACCCTCTATTGGCATCCCTAAATATTTGAAAGGAGTTCTCATCACTTCACAATTTAAAATTTTCGTGAAACGTAGAATCTCTGTCTGGTCCACCCCCACCCCTCCTGGTCTACTCTTGAAGAAATTTATCTTAAGGCCAGATGCCAACTCAAAATAGTTCAACATAACCTTTATGTTAAAAACACTTTTGATATTTGCTTTACAAAGAAACAAGGTATCATTAGCGTACTAGAGCATGTTTACCTTTACCAGTTTTTTCCCAATCTCTAAACATTCCACCAGATCTTTCTCATCCGCAGTCCTAGACACCCCGGCTAGACCTTTTGCCACTATTAGAAACAAAAACGGAGCTAAAGGGTCGTGATGGGTTGTTCTTCATGACCATTTGTTCTTCTTGAAATATGAGGTAAAAAGGTGGTGGAAGCTATGGATAATATGGGTCAAGGATGGCTCATATAGAGCTATGGGTTCCTTGTAGGTGCATGAAAGGTATGGAGAGTGATAGGTTAGGCCAAATCACTTGGAGAAAGGTGAAGATGAAGATCAAAGTGTCTAACCTAGAGAGACTAGACAAAGAGTAGAAGCTAGCATAATTTTGGCAGCATTTACTCATATAAATTGATCTTAAAAAAACATGAGCCAAAGCACCCTATTTATAGGAGATGGTGCCTTGGAGAGTAAGGAGCAAGGGTGGGATGGGGAATACATAAAAGAGGGGGCTGCTAGGGTGTTGACTAAAGGTCAATGCAGCCCCTTAGCATGCTTCTAGAAGGTAAGGCTACATTCCTACCCTAAAAGGCCTAGGTACAAGCTAAATTGTTAAATACACCCCCCTATTGTGCTAAATGAACCCTACTCTACTAAATTGTTAAATACACCCCCGATTGTGCTAAATGAACCCTACACTACTGAAATTATAAATAAATTGAAATTAATTGATGCTCAGCTCCCATGGCTTGGGCTTTACTCCTTGTGGTCCTCTGAGGGGTCTTTGAATATGTAGAGAAAAGTTTCTCTGCCATCAGTAGCAGAGTCCCACTCTTCTTGAATCCTCTTTGCCATGGACCTAGTTGTTGGGCCTGAGCTTGGGCCTCTTCCATCAGGTCGCCTTGTCTCAAACCCTTCTTTGGAATGAATTCCTTAGTGGGACTATTTACAAGAATAGATACCGATGTTGATTCCAAACACGCTTTAATCCAATAAATCCACCTTTCATAGAAACCGAGTCTGCTTAACATGTAATAGATAAAGTCCCATCTCACGGAGTCATAAGCCTTCTCATAATCCACCTTGAAAAACACACAACTTTTCTTCTTCCTCTTCATCTCTTCAAAAACTTCATTAGCTACGAGAATACTGTCCAAAAGTCCCCTTCCCTCAAGAAAAGTGGATCTCCTAATATCAATGACTTTGCTGATCACCTTCTTCAGCCTGATAGACAAAACCTTTGAAACGATTTTATACACACATCCTACTAGCGATATCGATTTGTAATCACTAAGCTGTTGTGGGTTATCCATCTTAGGAATTAAACATATGAAAGAACCATTTGAGCCCTTAGGCCACTTACTGTTGGCCATAAAATCATTTACTGCCGAGACAATGTCTTCCTTGAGGCTATCCCAACTGAATTTACTGAAACTAAAATTGAATCTGTCAGGACCGGGACTCTTTGAACTATCGCAACTCCAAACAACGTTCTTGACTTCCTCCTCAGAGACCATTCCAACCAGCAACTCGTTATCTTCTCTAGAAATGGTGTTGAACTTAACATTGTCCAACCTAAGACCCCCCAACAAATCTATCTAAGAAAAATTTTCTCACCTCTGTTTTTACAACCTCCTTATTATCATCACACCACTAACCATTTACTGCTACTCCGTTAATCACATTTCTCATTGTCCTTCACTTCACAGACGAATGGAAAAATTTAGTATTTAAGTCTCCTTGCTTCAACCACTTTTGTCGTGCTTTTTGATGTACGACCACTTCTTGTTTGAACAAGTTTCGACTTTGTTCAGCCAGCAAAAATTTCCTCTCCTCTCTTGTGTCCAACTCTTGAATTTTCTTTTGTAATAAAACCCTTTCTTGATTGATGTTTCTGAAAACCTCTCTATTCCACCTCTACAGATCTGCTTTTAAGTTTTTCAATTTTTCTTTTAATACTAACGTCCCTCCGCCAAGCACCTCGTAACTCTGCCATTTGCTACGAACAAAATCTAAGAACCTTCCATCTCTTTATCGTACATTCAGACTCCTGAAAGGTTTCGGCCTCCAATCCACCGACGCAACTTTGAGCACTAAGGCACATGATCAAAGACCGATCTACTGAGAACAAATTGTTTGTTATTCGTCCAAGCATCCATCCATTCCCTAGAAACCAGAATCTTGTTAATTCTGCTATTGACTATCCCATTCGGCTTGTACCAAGTGAACTTTCTTCCAATCATCGGAATATCCAACAACTCAGAATTTTCTATAAAATCATTAAAAGCCCTTGTCTCTCTACTATAATCTGAGACTGAAACAATGCTTTTTCTCTCCTCCTTCCTTCTAATTGAATTAAAATCCCTGACTACACATCACACCTTGTTTTGACAATTCTTCCTATCATTGATTTCTTCCCAAACCTCCATTCTTTCTTTCAACAAATCGGAACTATAAACGTTCACAATTGTGATTTGTACCCCAACCACTCCAAACTCCTTCGATAACTGAAAAATATTTCTCGTTAAAGTAGCTCGTCATTTTAAAACTACTTCTTCTCCACATAGTAATAATTCCTCCCGCATTATTAACTGCGCCGTCCTCCACCCAATCAATTTCGTTTGAGCCCCATAAATAATAGCAACTCTCCTTTCTAAGTTCTGAATTAGAGAGAGAAAATTTCACATAGTAAAAGTTTTACAAATAATAAACACTTTCTCTATCGTTTTGTTAAATGTTAAACACTTAAATAATATTTTTAATATTATTGCATGTAGAAAACATTATTTCATGTAGAGTAACATAGAATCACCCAAAAACACTCACTAGTACAAAATCACTCATTTACGACGGTTAAAAAGGCCATATAAAGATGGTTATAGAAGCGTCGTTATTGCGGGTGTCGTTATAAATCAACCATTTATAACGACGGTTCTAGAACCGTCGTTATAAACCAACGTAAGCATAGAAAATGAAAAAATAAAAATAAAAAAACACACTTATAACGACGGTTCCAGTGGAGAACCGTCATTATAAGTGCCTTTAGAAGGCTTTTAAAGACGGTTCCAGTGGGGAACCGTCGTTGTAGGTGTGTTTTTTTTTTTTAAATAATTTTTAAAATTTTATGTCTCAAATCCCTACATAAAATATCAAATTTTCAGCATCCAGAACATATCAAATTTCCAGAGTTTTCTTATAAGTGCAAGTATGAGAACTAAAAGCTTAAAATATCCCAAAATATACCTAAATAATACTAAAAAATTAAAAAATGATGATAAATGATGGATTTTGGGAATTTTGGTGCGGCCAATACCCTTCAGGATTGGCCATGGGCTCCGTTACCTCATTTCGGACAACTTTCATTTTTTACGTGTCTCCATCCGAATTCTCTATCAAAAGTTATGGCCATTTGAAGTTTTCTCGTACTAATTTTTGGCAACTCCAAATCTATCACTATCCTATTCAATCTAAGGATTCTTCTATCAAATATACACTAAATGAAGTTCCTACAAAAATATATTTGGATCAAAAATCACTTTCTACCTATTTTTAATGAATTTTACAATATTGTCTCTAAATTATACAAACCAAACGAGCCTTACTTTCTTTCTTTTTAGTGATGATACATACCTTAAACTACCCTAAACTACTAACTAATCAATACATACCATACAAATATTTATTATAAAATTAATTAAAGTTAAAAAAATACTAACCTTTTATACTAGTATAGTGGTTTAGGGTTTAGGTGGATGGTGCTACTGCTACCGCTGTTGGTTCTGGTGGTGGTGGTGCTGGTGGTGGTGGTTCTGGTGGTGCTGGTGTTGGTGGTGTTGGGGGTGCTGGTGGCCCTGCTGCATTGACTTTCGCGGAGCGCGGAGAAGATGAAGCTGTGCGATGGAGAAAAGAAAAAGACGCAGGCGTTCGGGAGCTTGGAGGTGTGGGGTGGAAGCTCCTCGGCTTTGTAGGGAGAGATGAGAAGATGACGACAATGGAGAAGAGAAGAGAAGATAAGAGAAGAGGAGAGGAGAGGAGAGGAGAAGAGAAGAGTTTGAGCACAAGGGAGAAAATGAGTGAGTTTGAGCGCGAGCTGAGGTTTTTCATTCATTTTTTTTAGTTTTATAATGACGGTTCAGTCCCAACCGTCGTTATATGTGTTGAACTTCATTTTTAACGACGGTTATAGAGATAACCGTCGTTATTTCTCATTCCAAATTCAAAAAATTTACAGAAATGCCACCGCGCTTCTTATTACGACAGGTTTTTTTGAACCGTCCTTAATTCTCAGTCGTTGTTTAGCTATTTTGTACTAGTGACTACTCTTTTTCTATAAGTAAGAGCTTCTATATATAGATGTATTGAATAAGACCATTTCAACTTGTTTATAGATCTTTGTGGTTTTGTCAATACTTTATTAGAGGTTGATAGTCTTTTAGCTGACACATTTTCTGTTGCACTCACTTTGTTATGCAAAGGATAACTTTTTCTCTAAAAATTCCTTAGCACTAATAATACCAAATTAAGCATATATTTATTAAGATGAATTGGTCTTTTGTGTTAGAATCAATATAAAAATCCATGAGTCGAGTTTGATTGAATATTGTGTTATACACGTATCTTCAAAGCCTACTTTTTGTTGGCATCTTCTCATGGTTTTCGTTTGACATTTTTACATTGTCTAAACAATCTTACTATGGATTATGTGATGATTTTTTTGTAGGTATTTCTTTTTCCTGATACACATTTAGAAAACATATGATTAGCTCACCAAACTTGATATTATTTTACTATGATCAAAATAATGGGTTTTCAAGACTCTATCGCACTAAAAAAAATCATTAAATAGAAATCAATTTTAGAGACAAAAAAATAATTAGTTACTACATTGACTAAATTAGATACTATTTTATAGACTAAAAAAATTATTGGTACCTAAAGTATTCTATTATTAGTAAAATTTATAAACTAGTTTCTAAATTGGTATCTAATTTGCTATAAAGATATTAACTACCAATTAATTTAAATTCAAAAGTTAGTTGGTAAAATCTTGGTAGCTAATTAAATACCAATTTAGAAATTAGTTTATAAATTTTATTAACAATAGAAACTACTTTACATACTAATAACTTTTTTAGTCTCTAAATAGTATTTAATTTAATCAATATAGTAACTAATTATTTCTTGTTTCTAAAATTGGTTTGTATTTAATGATTTTCTTGTAATTTCGGTTGATGAAGATTAAAGTGTTCTTGATAGATTATCCATCCATTTACCATATTGTCTAAAAACAAAATGTACATATTTTTGATTTGTAAAACTCGTTTGTATTTGAACATTTTGGGAACACTATGTGGATAAAATTAGGTTAAAATATTTAAAATTTTCATGATGCTAACATAAAATAATAAATTTGACTCCATTAATTAGTAAATTAATTGAGTTTTAGTTGAGTTAACTTGTTACCCCGTATAAAAATGGTTCTATTATTATCTTAATATATTTAACTTTTGAATGATATTTTTTAATGTTAATTATCTTTTGAATGATTAATTTATCTTTACATAAGTTATTTTTTCATTACAAGAAAATCATTAAATAAAAACTAATTTTAGAGACCAAAATAATTAATTACTATATTGACTAAATTAGAGATCATTTTATAAATTAAACAAATTATTGGTATCTAAAGTAATTTTTATTATTAATAAAAACTTATAAATAGTTTCTAAATTGGTATTTAATCATTTAGTTACTAACATTTTAAATACTAACTACTTTATATTTTAAATTAGTCTTTATTAATCTTTTAGAGACTAATTTCGAATCTAAAATATTAGTAAATAAAATTTTTGTAGCTAATTTAGATACCAATTTATAAATCATTTTATAATTTTTTTATTAATAATAGAAACCACTTTAAATACTAATAATTTTCTAATCTCTAAAATAATATCTAATTTAGTTAATATAGTGATTAATGAATTTTTGATTTTTATTTAATAAATTTTTTAAATATTTTAAGACGAATTTCAAAATTATTTTATTAATATAAAATAATTAAATTAAATGAAGTATTTGAGAGATGCTATAATTCATATAAAAAAGAATAAACTAAATGACTCCAAACAAACAAAATCTAAATCAACCCAATACCATACCAAAACAAAAGAGGAACTTAGAAACACCTAAAAAGAGGAATTTTTAGTTTCTAAAATAGTATATAATTTTTTCAATATAACAATTAATTATTTTTTATCTTTAAAATTAATTTTTATTTAATAATTTTTTTAAAATACATAAATTGTTATATTTTCTACTTGTGACATTTGAATCATGAATGAATTGATACTTAAATATTATAGTTTTATCTATTTTATATTTAAATCCTCTAAATTAATGAATGTCTAGATGAAAAATATCTTTCTTTAAAAGAAAAAAATATTATTAATTATTTTATTTAAATAGTGACTTAAATCATTAAATCTATTAAATTAGAATTTTTATAACTCACCTAGGTAATCTAATTTTACTTTATTTATTTAAAACATAACATATGGTGAAGACTTTGCCATCAATGACAAATAATTATGTATCCCGGTTATTGTTCGAAACGTACTTATATTAGCTTAATATATATATATATATATATATATATATATATATATATATATATTAATTATTAAAATATTTTTAGCATTAAAGAGAAGAAGATGCATATTTTTTATATTAAATTTTTTTATAATATTATATTTCTTTTTATTATTTATTATAAAAAATATTTAACAAATATTTATACAGACATAAATATATCCCGTATCCGATTAGATATAAATTTCATAATCATTAATAATAAATATCTACAGCAAATCCAAAATAATATATGGAATCATTTTATTAGGATTCTATTAATGAGATTGGGGATTCAAACTATTTTTATAGTTTATTTCAACTTCACACAAAATGTTACAAGTCATGGAAGTTAAGTGACTGCTGATCAAAATAAAAAATAAAAAAATGGAAGTTAATTGACAGTGAGTTGACATGTCGTGATGATCTTTCTCTTACATTACTCACTATTGACATGTAAAGATAATCTTTGATCTTTTCCTATCAGAAAACTAGCTAGGTTTCCATATACAAAATGATAATCACTTTTAGTATTTTCTAATAACTTATTTGTCTGGCTAATTTATTTATTAATATAGTTCAAATTGAAACAAGAGTCCCTTTAATATTATGAATATGTTTGAATTAATTATTTGAGGTCAATATATATTTTTATCATTGAGTATAGATAATTTTAAAACTATCAATTAGAATATTATTAACCATTTATTTATCAAATAAATAAAGCTTGTTTTCATTTTAATGAAAAAAATATTTTTTTTTTATAAAAATGAGTATTTTTCTAACTTATTAAAATATATTTAATCCTTTATTTATTTGACCATCCACGTAATTGTACGTTGTAACTTTCTTATGGATTTAACTAATATTTGTGAGGCTGAAAGTGCTCCACTGTTGCTTTTATTTTGTCTTGTTATTTTTCAAAAGACAGAAGAGTCGTGGAAGTTTCTTTAAGGTCATAAGGTTGACATGTCATCACACTCTTTCCATGTATGCAAATTACGTAACGTTTCCATACAAATTAATATGCATAGTTATTATCTTTTGGTATCAATATTTGGATAGTTATAGTTTTCTTCCAGATTTTTAAAGATTAATTTTTATTACAAATCTTATTGGAAATTTTAGTTGGAATCTCTTTTTTCAAATATTTTTTATGGTTAAATAGGTTTTTAGATTTTTTTAAAAGTTGACACTATCATATGCCATCATACCAAATTTACATATTTAACAAATATTATATATATATATATATATATATATATAAATAATAAAATAAATTTAAAATATCAATTTTAACTTTTTCGAATACCACTGCAACCTACATTTGAGGATAAATTTTAAGGTTTAATTTATCCATTTATTTCTTTTGTATTATGAATTGATTTCAAATTAAAATAATGAAATTTCAAGTCTTCTGTTGTATCATAAAAAATAAATTTTAAGATTCAATTTATCCCTTTATTTCTGTTGCATTAAGAATTGATTTCAAATTAAAATAATGAAATCTCAAGTCTTCCATTCTATCATAAATCATAAATTTTTGTTTTATTTGAATGCAAGAGGAAAATATTAGATAAATAAAAGTAATGGTATAAATATCCCAAACACGTAGATTGCCATCAGATGATGCAGACACCACTTGGTAAGGGTCATCATCCCCTGTAACACCATCAGTATCCGTGAGCACAACAATACCTTTGACACGGGAAGTATGTGCGTATTCCAAGCAATATGCAACTTTCCAATCTTAGTATTCCATGTTTTGATACTTTTGTCCTCACCGATAGTGTAAAGAAGTCCATTATGCAAAAAGGAATAAAAAAATTAATTATTAAAAAAAATATCATAGTTAATTACTTGATAACACCACACAAATTATAGTCCCCTAAACTTGATCTTCCATGTCAAAGATACTTCACTCCACCAGTGAAATGGGCTATATAAGAAAAAGGTGGTATACCAGTGGAGAAAAACAGTCATACCATACCATACATACCATCACCAACCCCACTATTGTATCATAAACTTCATACAAATATTTTCTTAATAGAAGATTTATATTAAATTCACGTGTATTACATAACACTGACCTTATTCCTACTTATTTCATCACACTAATTTTCCCTCTCTTTAATTTAACCATTACAATAATGTCTTTTTAATCATGATATTACTTTCAAATATACTTTATTTTATATTCAAAACAACGTTATCATTAGTATTATTGTAATTCGAAGTTTAAATGATTTGTTTAAAAATCAGAAGTAGGATTAAATGTTTGTTTTATGCTGGATGTGTCCTTCTCTGGTCCATGAAATGTGGGTTGATAATTGTCATGGTGAGTGGTGTTCAAAATTGCAAGCATTGAGTACAGTAATTATAGGTAAACTAAATGTTAAATGGATGGGTACCCAAAAAAATTGTTTATGGATTATTTGAAATGTAAAATGGGCTTAATAGATAGTTTTACCAAATATACCATTTCAAATCTTATTTTCTAGTTTTATTAAATATATTATAAAAGTGTAGTTAAGTGGTTTATTTTTATAAAGTGATTAAAATAGCTTAGGGAAATAAAATAAAAAATATATAAAATAAACATTTTTAAAGGACAGAGGGTTGATAGATAGTGTGTTTATGGCTAATGAAGTGGTAGAGGATCTCAAAAGGTATGGGAGGAATGGACTGTGCTTGAAGGTGGATTTTGAAAAAGCATATAACTCAGTTAGGTGGGACTTTCTATATTACACGCTGCATAGGATGGGTTTCCACAGTAAGTAGACAAGATGGATTCGAGGCTGTATGGAATCTGCTACAGTCTCTGTGTTAGTCAATGGGAGTCCTGCGGAGGAATTTAAACCTACAAGAGCACTAAGGCAGGGTGATCCTTTAGCTCCATTCCTCTTTATTGTGGTAGCTGAAGGCCTAGCTGGGTTAGTAAGGCAAGCTATGAAGGCCAATCTGTTGTCTGGTGTTAAGATCGGAAGTAAGGAGGTAGAGTTATGTATCCTGCAATTCGCAGATGACAGTCTCTTTTTATGTGAGGAGTCATTTTCCAATGAGGTGTCTATGAAGGCTATTCTTAGGGGTTATGAGCTAGCCTTAGGGTTGAAGATTAACTTTCATAAATCAAAGCTAGTAGGCATCAATGTTGATGGAAGTGCTCTTGGATGCTATGCAAAGACTTTGAATTGTGCTCAGATGGGAATACCTTTTAAGTATTTTGGGTTAGAAGTGGGAGGAAACCCAAGGAAGAACCACTTCTGGGAGCCTGTATTTAACAAAATAAAAGCAAGACTTAATGTGTGAAACGGAGGTTTCTATCGATGGCAGGGAGAATATGTCTAATCAATTCAGTAATCACTGTTGTACCTCTTTTCTATCTTTCCCTATTTAAAGCACCAGATTTTGTATGTAAAAGCATCATAAGTATCCAAAGAAGGTTTCTATGGGGCTGGGGGAAGGAGAAGAGGTCGATTTCATGGGTAAGCTGGGAAGACTTGTGTAAACCGAAAGAGGAGGGTGGTCTGGGATTCAGATATATTCGAAAGTTTAACTATGCTCTCTTGGCTAAATGGAGATGTCATCTTTTATTTGAAGAGAAAAGGAGGTGGAAGGAGTTGTTGGTCTCAAAGTATGGGCTGGATTTAGAAAGCTCCCAAACGCCAATGAAATCACAAACCTGGTGGTGGAGAGACTTGTCTAAAGTATGTAGGGAGGGAGGAGGAGCAGGGTGGTTTCAAGAAGAAATAGTTTGGAAATTAGGAGGTGGTGACAAAGCTAGATTTTGGGAGGATGTGTGGGTTGGCAATATTAACCTCAAAACTATGTTCCCCAGGTTGTACTCTTTGTCCTCAAATCAGGGTCAAAAGATGGAAGAGGTTGGTGTGTGGGAAGACTCGGTTTGGCGGTGGAATTTAAGGTGGAGGCGTGTCAGATTTGAGTGGGAATCATTGATAGAAGTAGATCTTGTAATGTACATATCTAGGGCCAATATGTCTAGGGAGAGAAAGATATTCAGGTGTGAAGGAGTGAAGAATCTGGGTTGTTCTCTATGAAATCTGCAAATGAATGTCTGGCTAAGTATTTCAGAGGTACTCATCACCATGTGTTCAAGGACCTGTGGAAGGTTAAAGCATTCCTCAACGTGATAACCACAACATGGAGGGTTCTGTTGGGTAGAATCCCAACAAGAAGGTGTTTGAGCAGGAGAGGAGTGACGTTGAACACAACTTTATGTGCATTATGTCAGACTAAGGACGAATCATGTCAACATCTATTCTTAGAATGCAAATTTGCTCAGGGTGTTTGGTCTTTGTGCTTCAAATGGATTGGTATCTTGTTTGTCCAACACAGTGATCTTAAGACTCACTTTCAGAACTTCCATTTGACCCAGGTCAGCAGTAAGCAAAATCTACTATGGAAAGGTGTCTGGGCAGCTATAGTGAGGTGTTTTTGGGAGCAAAGGAACTTTATTGTTTTTAAGCAAGGGGCAGTAGATGTGGAAGAGATATTCCAAATGGCTCAACTCAAATCATGGCTATGGATGAAGCATAGGGTTCACACATTCAACTATTCTTTTGTGGATTGGGTCCCGAACCCACTTATTTGTTTTAGAAGCTATAAGTAATTGGGTATAAGTTGGTGTCACTAACGGTTACTAGAGAAACAAAAGGACTATGAAGAGGTCTAGTATGGGTTACTTGATGGCCGTGAAGCACATAGGAGGTACAAGCAGATATGGTGCTGCAGGTGCTGTTAGTGTGGGGTAGCACTTTTGAAGGTGCTGGCAAATGAATCTCCTAGGTGGAATAGGAGAACCACAATCAAGGAATGCTTTGTAGGAGCTGCAAGTTTTAAATGAGGTCATCTTTTAAAAGCACATAGTCTTGCTAGGAAGGGAGGAAAGGGTCAAATTTGGATTTTACTCTGCTATATTAGACATGATTTAAGTCTAAACAGTTCTTGAGGAATCCTATGCATAATCATGTGTAGAACATACGTTAAGATAAATTGAAGGGCCATAATTTTTCTGGTTTAATGCAGAGTTATTACTAGAATGCTGTAGAGTTACTCTGAGCATCTTAGGTTCTAGTTTTGTGTTGGACGAGGGGTGGAATCTTCGAGCAATGAGCAGATCACATGAAGGTGCAGAGGATATCTTGGAAGGAAGCAAAAAAAGGATGAATTTAGTACAAGCTTCCAAGGTTGTAAAGTTCTATGATCTTGTTTCAATCTTGCCTAAAACCCAATGTTGGATGTGGGCTATAAGAGAAGGACTCAATATGTAATTTGCTAGGCACGGTCACCAAATTTTGTCAAACTATCTCCTACACGGTTGCAGTATTTGGAGTTTAAAGAGGAAGCAATAGCTATATGTAGAACAAAATGCTTTTTATGATGTGGTTGGGCTGAGTCTTAGTCAAGGTAGAGCAAGAATTCTGGCTTTTTGGTGTAGGTAGAGAAGGCAGCAAGAATAAAGTTTATGAAGCTTTTCTTGGCTTAGTAAGCAATTGTTATATGCTTTTATGAGATGAGAGTGTAGTAGGAGAATTTTTTAGTATTGTAAAGGGAGTAAGGAAGTCCATGAAGCTACAGAACCAGATAAGTAATGCAGGGTTTGCTGCAGATATGGCACCAATAAAAATAGAACATAATACTAATGTGCAAGTTAAAAATTATGAATAGGTTCTGGCCAGATTAGCCTTGTATCTGCATCAACCTTGGTGAACTTGCATATCTCCCTTACAAGCTACAAATTCTGCATAATCGTGAATATGAATGTGTATGTAGGTATATGTTTCTGACTGCTGCAGCCAAAGTTTATACAAAGGCACCAATGTTGTTTTAAGCATTTTTTATTGCATAATTGTTGCATAAATACTGCAGATTTGGTGCATTTTTTATGCAAAATAGTGAAGCCTAGGCATTGATGCTTGTTTTTCCCGCATTTGATTCTAATGCAATGGTAGAATAAGGTTTGGTATAGCCTCTTAGGTGCAATTTTCTGCTAGTTTTGTAGGAGCAATCTATAGCTTGAGATACATTAGCGTTATGCTAAAGTAAGTGCCAAAGAAGCCTAGGCCATTGTGTTTGTTTTATGGTTTGTTTCTTTTAGATGAGTCCTGTATAAGGGTTGGAACACCCCTGAAGTGTCCCTTTTAATTCATTTATTCATTGCTGATAAAAAATATATATATAAAATAAGCATATATCAAAGTACAAAACCAAGTAAATATATTTACCATTGATGGTTGAACATTTGGAATGACTTTGGAAGAAATAACTTTGCCTCTATGGTGACCACCTCGTGTTGTTGCATGCACTTCCCTAAGTTCAACAATCCATACGCTTGTCTCATTTGACCTTAGTCTCCTTGGGGGAAGTTTAGAAGGAATCATAGGTCTTCCTTTAGTCCTGGGAAGCAATGAAGACTGGAAAGGAGGGAAGAAATGTGCATCTGCCAATGCAACAACTTGCTTAGCTGGTTCTACCAACACTACTTCAACAAAGCGTATCCCTCAGGTAAGAGAATAATCAAATAATTTTGCACATGGTAAATCTGGAAAAACAATCCTTTATTTTTCAAATGTTATTATTAAGCTAGCAAAAGTAAGTGATTATTTCTCAATATAAATTCAACCAAGCACACTTCATTAACATACAAACACAAGCATTTGGAGAAGTTACATGTGTCAAACATAACATAATAACCATACACGATAATAAATTTAAGCTATATCTAAAATTAAAGAGAAAAATATCAAGCAATCTACCTTAGGGATTGCCCTAGCAGCCCGAACTGTTGCTACAACCACTGAAGGCACAAAAAGGGTTGTTACAGTCACAATAGGGGCAGAGCTTAATCATTCAATTATATATAACCATAAGAGAATGATGACACAATTTAAGAAAAAAATAAAAAGGAGGGAGAAATTAATCATTTAATTAACATGATAGAATCAAATTTTGAGAGAAAAAACCTGTAGAAAAAGGGTAACACAGTTCATGAGGCTCCCATCTAATGTAGTTTGGGGGGTGTAGCGTAAACAACCTTACTCGCACAAGTGGATAGAGTGTTTATAGGATTTCAACACATGACAACCAGGTCACAAGGCAGAAACCTTACCATTTCAGCAAGGCTTGGCCTTAGATACATGAATCATATTCAAAATAAATGGAATGGATTTCCATATAATTAAGCACAACAGGGACAAAAGCATCAACAAATTCTGAGTTTAGGTTGTTTACATGTTAATCCTATAGACAACTTCAAAAACTATATATAGAGTCAAGTATAACCATTAATGACAAGAGGAAAACTTAAATCACCATATAAGCACATAGACTACAAAGAAACTTTTACAAGGCAAAGGTACCTAACCTAAGAAAGGGAAAAGAATAAAATGCCAAGAGAAAGAAAAACAAGGGACAAGTGTGTATGTCCATGTCTAAAAACACAAACAAGCAAATTCATGAATGCTCAAAAAACCTGCCACGTGACTAAGTTTATTGCCCTGTTGGTAATGTTCTAGCTTTAAGTGAAAGTCCAAAGACATAGTACTTTATCAACTAGAGTTAGTCAATTATCTCACCTTCACTGAACCCAACATATCATTCTCAGAATCCCCTTCAGCATTATCAGTTGAACCATCTTGAAGGTTAAAACAATAAAGCAATTTTAAAATAGTAATTTCATCCCACAGAATCTTGATGTTGCTATCAGTCCTAATGTGAGTTGATTTTAAGATTGCAATTTTATGGGTTGCACTTTGTTTTATGGGTTTTATTTTAAGTAGAATATGGTGGAAAACCCAACGAAGATTCCTACCGGACATGAACTTAACCAAGTGGTTAAGTAAGTGTGAAGGTTCACTTTTGATGTGAGTTGATTTTATGATTTAGCATTTTATGGTGACACTTTGCTTAGGATTGGATTTTTAAGACAATTAAGGTGATGACCTAAGGAAAATCCCCATTGGACATTAACTTAACCAAGTGGTTAAGTAGATGTGAAGGTTCATTTCCATAAGGCAAAGAGAAAAAGACATGAATAGGTGATAATGGATGCAATAGCCGAAACTTAGAAACTTAGAAAGGAGAAAAGGAATGCATCAATGGTGTACAAGCCATTCCAAATGATGATCCTTACTCATAAAGAGTCTCCAAAACAGAAAGCACAAAGACAAGATAAGGAAACTAAAAAATCATGAAAATGGAATGAAAAAATGGAAGAGATTATGAAAGAAAAACTTATGGATATGGAGCTATGGTGAATCATGCCACTTGATGGGGTGGAACCACCAAGATGAGTGAAAGGAGAACGCCACTTGAGAGCATAATCACCCACAAGATAAGACCAATTTGGAGGAGACTCACTCACTCACTACTCACACAAAAATTATGCAGAATTTCTTTACTATAATTTTCAATTTCTAAAATACACTAAGTAAGCCTCCTATTTATAGGTAAAGGAGCCTTGGAGAACAAGTTAAAGGGGTAGGATGGGAAAAGGAAAAAAATGGGCAGCATTAGAATTTGACTAAGTCAATCCCGTATCCTAGTCTTGTTCTTCTAGAAACTAGGTCAAAATGCCTTCAAATGGGCTAGGAACAAGCTAAAATGATACCCACACCCCCTATTATGCTTAAGACACCTTATTCTAGCCTATTTGGACCCCTAAAGTGAGCCCAAATTATTTAAAACATATTTGTATCTTATAAGAAGACCAAAAGGAAGAATAGCTGGTGTGTTGGTTTATGCCTAGCTCCTCTGGTGAGGTCCCTGTGATCCTTGGTGGGGTCTTGAATTATTTGTTGAGATGACTGTTCACCTTGTGCTTTGTCTTTTGCTTCCTTGGTCATCTTTGTAGCTATTTGGGTTGTATCAACTTCTAAAGGGAAAAGAGAAAACACAATTATATGGTGATGATGATGAAGAGGTGCGAAATTGAAGAGCATATAAAGGAAAGAAAAAAGATGAAAAGAGAAACTTAGGATGAGGAAGGTGTGGTCACGCCACTTGGAAAGAGAGGAGACTCCAAGATGAGTGGTGAATAGCTGCCACTTGAGGTGTTGTGCACTCAAGATAAGACCCAAAGATAATAGGAGACTAAGCTCACTAAACACTCTAACATGGTTTCTTTACTTTCAAAATTCAGTGTGAGAAAATACATAAGGCAAGACACCCTTTATATAGGAGAGAGTGACTTGGGGAGCAAGAGTGATAGGGGTAAGGGTGTAATTTGTGAGAAACTATCTAGAAGGTAGGTCAAAGAAACCCTAAACCTAAGTGCACATGACATGAAAGGTGGGCTTGACACAAGCCTAATTTACTAAGCACACCCTACTCTAAACTTGTCTTGTAAAAAAACCAAAAGAAAGAACATCTTATGCTTTGGCCTATGTCGAGTTCTTCTTCTGCTAAGGTTTTTTTGATGTTTGGTAGGGTCTAGTCTTGGATGCTGAGATGACTGACCTAATTGTGAAGTGTTTGTGGTGTCCTTAGTCATCTGCTTGTCGAGTTGGGTTGTATCAAGTACACTTATCCTTGTATACATCTCCCAGATCATTAGTCCTCTTCCGATGCTTATGATCTACATCTACTACAGGTTCATTTTTGCTAATATAGTTATTTTCATTCATGTCTTTCCCATTCAATCCTAGAGAATAGTTGAAGAGTTCCTCAGTTCCCCACTTTAAAATATCTTCTACTTCATTTTTTGAACTAGACTTATTTACAAAAATTTGATCTGGCATCAATTTCTTCGTAGCAAACTACAAGATGCACTCTTCAACACTAGCACAAACCACTTGCCAATATACCAAAAGTCTATTTGATTGTCCAATTCTGTGTGCTCGATTCATTACTTGAATATCTGCAAGGAGGTTGAAACTAGAATCATAGATGATAACAGTATAAGCAATAGCCAAATTTATTCCAAGTTCGCAAGAGTGAGTGGATAACAAGAAAACAAATCGACTATTGTCTTGGTTAAAGCGAGAAAAGCTTAAATCGAATGGTTATATAGCTTTTAAAATGTAGAAAAGCTTTCAGATGAACCTGAAAAAACAAGTAGTGGTACCTTTATGATGTGAGTTTATTTTAGGTTGCACATTTTAGATGTTTCGCTTTTGATTGGATTTTAGATTTTAGCAATTTAAAGGTGAGAACCCTAAGAAGATCCCCACTGGACATGAACTTAACCAAGTGGTTAAGTAAGTGTGAAGGTTCACTTCACAAGGGCAAAGAGAAAACATAGATATGGTTGACAATGATGCAATGGGGCAGAATTGAAGAGAACATAAAAGAGGAAATGAAACAAGACCAAAATAATAAAGATGACCGAATGGAAGGAACATTAAAGAACATGAAATGGAAATGAATAACGGCACAAATAAAGAAGGAAAAATGTGAAGGGATGAATAGAACTTATGAATTAGAAAAGGAATTCATGCCACTTGGAGCAGATGGACTCCAAGATGAGTGGTGCAAGAGCTGCCACTTGAGATGTCACTCTCTCAAGATAAGACCTAAAGTCGCTTGCCACTTAGGATATTACCCACCCAAGATAAGACTCATATAACACAGAGTACTCAGACTCACAAATTCACTCAAGCAAAGTTTCTTTACTTCAATTTCAAGTTGTGATTACATGAGGCAAGGCACCCTATTTATAGGAATGGGTGCCTTGGTGGGCAAGAAGGGGAGGGGTAGTATTGTACTAAGAGAAGGGGCAGCCTAAGGTTTGACCAATGGTCAATGCGGCCCCTAGTCCTAGCTTCTAGAAGCTAAGGCTACATTCTAACCCTAATGGACTTGTCATGGCCCAATTTGATAAATACACCCCTCCTATTATGCTAATTGGACCCTACTCTACTGAAATTGAAAACAAGGAAACTAGTTGGTGCTCAGCTCCCATGGCTTGGGCTCTGCTCCTGGTAATCCTCTGAGGAATGATGGGCTCTGAGACACTAACTAGTGGTGGGTCCTAACCTAGCCCTTGATCTTGTGTCATTCTTCGTGTCCTTCTTCTGAAAGGTTGGACTTGGTCAGGGGTTGCTCCATCTCTTAGGTCTGTATCACTTTATTTCAAAGAAGCAAGAGACTTCATTCACGGATAAAAAAATTTGGCAAAAGAAACATCCTTAAAAATATAAATATTCCTCTCCAACTACACCCGCCAAGGAACTACATAAACCACAAAATGCACAAAGGAATCTTCGGAATGTTCGGAAGTGTTCAAATATAACACATTCCAAAAAGTAATTTTGAGAACCCAGTTTATAATCACAAGGACAATGGCTTATGCTTCCTCGTGTAATCAACATTGAACAATCCCTTATAGATAGAGCATTATACCCCATATTTACAATGCATCCAGAGTTCATTTCAATACCAATTAATCCAAACCAATATCTCATCTACAAAACACACTTGTGAAAGTTTTACATTAAATAACACCTTTATCTATTTTTCTTGTATAAATTCCTCCTCAATCACTCACACATAAGTTAACACCCAAAATTAAACCAAAACAACCTTCTTCATTAAGTAAAATATAGAAACTATTGATGCAATTTCTTAAGTGTTTTCAGTGCTATTTTTCAACCAGAGTTAAGGTTTCACTTTCATAATCTGCTCCTAATGATGCGGACATCCAAGATCTTTCTCAGGAAGGAGGGAATAATGTGGACATCCAAGCCCAAGGGCGGCTAATATTTTGGAGGTCCAATTATTGAATGGCCCACAGTTTAAAAAGACTAAGCTGATTACATGACAACATGCTTGGAGTATTAAAATAAAATAATATTATTATTTTGCTTGGAGTTAGGATTTGAACCCAAGACCTATAACTAAATTTGTATTTATACACTTTTAGAAATCAAAATAAGGGGTGAATATTTTGGCAATTTTAAGAGAGAATATTTCTCTGCTAGGGTTTTTCCCTACATCTTGCGATCTTATCAAGAATCCAACAATTCTCATGGCAATCATCCTTAGGCTTATCAAACTTTCTTTGTGGCGCCTTCCTCTATCCAGGTTTTCATTGTTTTTATTTTTAATTGATTCCTTTTCGTAACCCTAAATTCCCAATTCTACTGTTAGTTCTATTTGGAATCATATCATTTGGTATTCAGAGCAAAGGTTTGAGTGATAATACAATTGTGTATCCTGTTTTTTTTTCCTCATCATTATTCCACATTGTTCACATGGTACTGTTCATAGTGGTATTGTTCACGGTATTGTTCATCTTTTTTTTTCTAAAAAAAAAAGAAAAAGAAGAAGAAAACAAAAAAAGGAAAAAAAGAAGAAGAGGAAAACAGGAAAAAAAAATTAGGAAAACAGAGATAAGAAAATAGCAATTATCCAGTGCATACTTCCTGTTTGTTAAAAGTCCTAAGTTTCTAGTGTCCTGTCTACATATTTTATTTTATTTCTCTATATATTACAATTGTCTTGCTTGTTTGTTGGTAGTGAAATTGTTCTTCACTATTTTTTTCCCATTACTTCCTGTTTGTTAAAAGTCCTAAGTTTGTTAAAAGTCCTAAGTTTCAAGTGTTCTGTCTACATATTTTTTTATTTATTTCTCTATATATTATTATATTTGTCTTGCTTGTTTGTAGGTAGTAAAATTGTTCTTCACTATTTTTGTTCTCCACTATTTTTATTTATTTATTTTTTCCTATTGATGTTAAAATATCAAAATTTTATTTTAAACTTGTGATTACTACCTTTGAAAGTGATTCTTGATTATTGATTGCTTGATTCTTGTAAGAACCTTAAGTTAGAGAACGAGAGGGCAGTGTGATAAAAAACAAAAAAAAGCCTTATTGTGTGAAACACGAGTGTTGAGTGTAAACAAGTGAGAAAGTGGTGTGAGGCTTAACCTTATTGTGCTTTTTAATCTGTTTACTTGAGCATGGCAGGGGAAACGTCAAATAGTGGACTTTCACAAATACAAATGCAAGCCTTAACCCAACATTTGGAGGGACTAATGAAACAACAAAGTGATCGACTCCATGAGAGGTTGGATCAAATGGAGCAGGCACAACAAGAAAATCATGAAAATAGAGGGGGAGATAGGAGGAGAAGAGAGAATGAAGGAGAACAAAGACAAATGAGATTTGATGGGATAAAATTAAATATTCCCACATTCAAAGGGAAGAGATTCCAAATAGAACTAACAGTAGAATTGGGAATTTAGGGTTACGAAAAGGAATCAATTAAAAATAATAATAATGAAAACCTGGATAGAGGAAGGCGCCACAAAGAAAGTTTGATAAGCCTAAGGATGATCGCCACAAGAATTGGTGGATTCTTGATAAGATTGCAAGATGCAGGGAAAAACCCTAGCAGAGAAACATTCTTTCTTAAAATTGCCAAAATATTCACCCCTTATTTTGATTTCCAAAAGTGTATAAATACAAATTTAGTTATAGGTCTTGTGTTCAAATCCTAACTCATAGCAAAATAATAATATTATTTTATTTTAATACTCCAAGCATGTTGTACATGTAATCAGCTTAATCTTTTTAAACTGTGGGTCATTCAACAATTGGACCTCCAAAAGATTAGCCGCCCTTGGGCTTGGATGTCCGCATCATTTCCTCCTTCTTAAGAATGACCTTGGATGCCTGTATCACCTAAGAAACTGCATCGAAGTTTTATCCTAATTAAATTTCACCAAATCTATTATAGCCACAACAACCCCATTAGACCCAGAAAATATTAAACCATTAATTTCAACACCTATTAACCCGGAGAAAAATTCCCAAAAAAAAAAATCTTTGGAAGCAATCCAAAAAAAAACCAACTAAACGAACACAAATTATCTCCTCACAAATTCAAATTTCAGACAAACAAAGCAAAGAATGAGAAACAAAACCAAAAGGCACAGGGGCTTGGAGACAAAACTCCAAGGGATCACCAAAATCATCGAAAAAACTTCATCTTTATTTTATCCTAATCATAATTCACCAATTCACTGGCAAGCAGAAAACAACTACCATTTTCAACACCAACCACCCCAGATAAAATCCCCACAAAATAACACTTTCCATAAGCAATTCACAAAACCCAGTTGAAAGAAACACCTATTATCCCCTCACAACAATTAAAAATCTAAACAAAACAAAACAAAGACTGAGAAACTAAACCAAAAAGCACAAGGGTAAAGAGTTAGTTAGTTGGTTACCACCACAGCAAAAGCAACAGTAGCAGGAAGGGAGAACCAGCAACAACTCATGGTAGAGGGAAGCTACCGACCCAACTTCAAAATTGAGGAGGTTAGGTGCTTGGCCGTTGCTATCATCCTGGTTATCATTTTCCAGAAGCTTTTGTTTCGTGGAGGATTGTTGGTCCTTCTCCATTTCCATTCTCCAGTAGTTCCATTCGAGCCTTATTACAGTAAACAAATTGATACAACCCAATTAGACAAGGAGATAACCAAGGACACAATTAAGTCAGTCATCTCAACATCCAAGACAAGGCCCCACCAAACTTCAGAAGGATCTGAGCAGAAGAAGAATTGGACATAGGCCAGAGCATCAGATGTTCTTTCTTCTAGTCTTTTTAAAAGACAAGTTTATGTAAATAAATTGGGCTCACTTTGGGGGTCCAAATAGAAGAATAAGCTAGAGTAGGGTTCACTTAGCATAAATTGGGGTGTACTTAGCATAAATTGGGCTTGTGTCAAGCCCACCTTTCATGACAAGTGCTTCTAGGTTTAGGGTTTCTTTGACCTACCTTCTAGAAGGTTTATCACAAATGACACCCCTACCCCTCTATCTCATTCTCCAAGACACTCTCTCCTATAAATAGAGTGTCTTGCCTCATGTATTTCACACACTTGAAATTGAATAGAAAAGAAACTCTGCAGGAGTGTTTAGTGAGCTTTGTCTCCTAGAAATTGGGTCTTTTCTTGGGTGTTTGTGCACTTCAAGTGGCGGCTCTTCACCACTCATCTTGGAGTCTCCTCCCCCTCCAAGTGGCGTGATTCCTTATTCCATAAGCATCTCTTAATCTCTTCACCTTTTTGTTTTTCTTTCCTTTTCCTTACGCATTCTTCCATACTTTTATTCATTTATGTTTGGTTTTCTTCATCATCTTATGCTTCTTTTCATGTCCTTTATTTTTTCACCTTCATCATCATAATCACCATATTTGTGTTTTCTATTTGCCCTCTAGAAGTGAACCTTCACACTTAACCACTTGGTTAAGTTCCTGTCCAGTGTGAATCCTCTTTGGGTTTCTCACCATAATTGCTAATCTCAAAACTCATAAACAAAAGAGTAACACATAAAATGTGCAATCCTTAAATCAAATCACATCACAAATATATAAAATAAATCCAACAGATTTAACATAAAATAGAGAAAATATCAATAATTCTCAAGAAAATGGATCAAGATGAAATTATGTACGACTAGGATTAGGATTTTATGGGAAGAAGGAATACAAACAAATTGAGACCACTCAACCATTTATTTAAACCTTAAACTTTACCAGGGAATTTAATTTGCTTCAGTTAAAAGAAAAAAATAATGCTTTAGTCATGATTTATGGAAAGTGGGAGGTAGAGAGAGAAAGTGGTAGCCAGAGGCATTGAACTTGACCAAAGTAACCTCCTTGTTGAGGCGGAAGCAATAGTTATGGCGGTTGTGGACGAAGTTGACAACAACGAGGTAGTTGTTGCAGGTGACTATTAGGGTACGCTCGCGGAGGGGTGCAGGGCGAGGTCATTGATGGCGAAGAGCGTAGTGAGGTGGACGAAGCCGTTGACATCGAATATGGAGAGGGAGCCAGAGGCGTCGATGGAGATGAGGTTGCGAGGGAAGGGGAGGTTGGAAGGAGTGTGGAAAGAGAGGGCGGTGGCGGAGGCGAAGTGTTAATGGAGGGAACCGAGGAAGGAGGCGATGGAGAGGTCTTAGAGGTTAATGGTGCACACTAGGGTTTTGAAATATACGAAACTTATTGCACATCTATAAAAAGACTTTTTTTTTAATTTTGTATGTAATACCTTTACATACGGATATAATCCATATGTAATTGTTTTTGCTTTGTGGCACCAAAAGTACATACTGATTAAATTCGTATGTAATCAATTTTGGCTTACATACGAAAAATCTGTATATAATGTCTATTTACATATTGAATTAAATTTGTATGTTCGTATGTAATGCTCACTTATGGATTTGGATCCGTTATGTAAATAAAAAATTTCTTATAGTGGAAGCGTTCAAAGAAGCACAAGATTAGGATCGAGGAGGAACCCTTGTGGACCATGTACTGCAACAGGAAGAAGAATGGGTATGGCATGGGAAGGGAGGCGACGAAGGAGGACTTGTACGTGATGGAGCTTCTGAATGCAGTGTCGATGGGCATCGACGTTCTTCTATCGAGATCCGAGGTGGAGAAGGGTGGTGGCGGTGGCGAGGGAAGAGAGTTGGCGTACGTGCAATCACCATTCAATCATGAAGTGGGCAATGAGAGGCAACAAGATAGAGAGAGAAATTTGTTTAAGTGCGGATTAAGCAGTAAAAGCACGAGTGAAGAAAATAAGGTAAATAAACATATTACACCGGTTATGAGTAACATCCGATGTAATTATTTTGTTAAAACTTTGTTTCTCTAACTCTTAAAGACATATTACATTGGTTGGATGGATCAACAAGTGTAATATGTCTAGCGCAAAACTTAATAAAAAAATTTACTCTCAAAGACATATTACACCGGTTGGATGGATCAACTAATGTAATATGTCTATCGCCAAACTTAATAAATTTAATTTGTTTTTACTCTCAAAGACATATTACATCGATTGGACGAACCAATCGATACAATATATCTAGCATCAAAATTAATAAATTTTAATTTTTTTTACTCTCAAAGACATATTACACTAGTTGATCCATCCAACCGATGTAATATGTCTAGTACCAAAATTAAGTTTTTCTAAAACTTTTTTTTACTTTAAAAAGAACATATTACACCGTTGATCTTTACAACCGATGTAATATATGTCAAATATTTTAAAAAAATGTCACCGGTGTAATATACTGATTCTGAATCAACCAACCTAATATGTCGTTGTAGAATGTATTATTTTCACTAGTGATGGACCACTATCACTAAATATAGTGTTAGGATTTTGAATCAATCATGCTTTTTTGTCTGAATTTCCTTTTGGACATATAAATTTGATTTGAACCTAAAAACAATCCTCATACTGCAAGTCTAGAGATTTTCTTTTTATTTATTCATGCAGATTAGGTACTTAGCCAACAAACTCAGATCACTGCCTACAAGTATGGAGAACACAAGTTAAATTATAAGGAATGGCATAATCCTGTGGGGAGCATGGACAAGCAAAGAATTGGATGTCATTGCTGCAGTTTTATCAAGTACCAACAGATATCAACAAAATGGTTTTTGTTCTTACGGTGTGTTTTCATGAATATGAGAACTTATTGATTATAGAATATGAGCCATTGGTCATACATGCAGAAAATTTGTTATACGTTATACTACTTTTACATATGCTTCTGTGTAGTTTTGGAGGACTTTATTATTCTCATAATTATTTAGGTTGTTACATATATGTGTTTAGGTAAGATGATAGTTACTTTATGAGACTTTTGTGTATGGGTTCAAGTATCAAATGCTTCATTCATTTATATTTTTTTCTTACTAACAAAAAAAAAATTGAGATGAACGTATGTTAAAAATTGCTTTCACGACAATAATTATTAGTTGCCATATTATTTAATTTAATTTATGATTTTTCAGAATAAATATAGTTTTCTTTGAAAAAGTTATGATTGATATAGATATTATAACTATAAATATTTTTAGTAGTATGTATGACTTAGATAAATGATATTTCTAATTTTAAATTTAAAAGTAGTATTTAATTTATCATTACGTACACATACATATATATATATATATATATATATTATTATTATTAATGTTTTGATAGATTAACAATGCAAATAATTTTTTAAAATATATAATTATAAAAATATTATATTAATTTTTTTATATTTAATAATCATAGGAGCTCAATGTATGTTTTGTGGTTCCGTCTTTGATCTGATCGATTGGAAATTTGATCCAGCTAATAAAAATTCAACACAGAAACTGGTCAAACCAACATGCCGTCAAATTATTGAAGTCGATAAATCATATTTTATCAATTTAAAACATATATTATACTATTATATAAAAATAAATATCAGATATTTTTGAATCAATATAAATTTTAGTAGATATTGTGGCCTTCAACGTCTGTTTTCAAAATATTTACATTTAATATGCCTTATTTTATATCTATATTTAAAGGTAAATTTAAAAACAAATCCCCAAATAAATGAATGAAATGATAAAATTATAATTATTTTATTTGATGGCCATTGTTTCATGTTTTTAAGTATCATATATACGATGTATTAGTATTATTAATTAGGATTGGTATTTATTTTTTAATTGATACTGAAGTTAGGTATTAAATATTAAATGAGTTATGTAATAGGTATTGAATATTTGAAGTTCATTAACATCTTCATTGCTTTTTGGTGGTGCATGTGTCGTAGTTATCTTGCTTTCTGTTATTATAGGTTATTAAAATGTATGATGTTACTTATTTTTACGTATTAAAATTCAATTGGATTTTTTTATTCAATAACACAATTAGATTTAACAGGTATTCTCTTGTATATATATTATTTATGCAAACTTATTAATGCGAGATATATTATATCATAAAATGTGCAAAAATTAAATTGTATAAATATTGGATCAATGATTAGTTATGTAAAAACCTAATTAGTTTTGGATGAGATGATTTTGAATGATATATATTTTAAGGATATTAATTAAAATTTTATTTATTTAGTTATTTATTTTCAAAATTACTATTATTTTATAACATTTTCTCTCTTAATTTTTTTTTTGTTTTTTTTAAAATCAAGTTCTCATTATTTTCTGAATTAGATTCGAGTATTTAGGTAGTGAATAAATTTAAACTATTTTTAATTGATAAAAATGAGTAACTTTTTTTTTTTCAAAAAATTTGCTGTCTTTTCCCCTTCTAGCTATGTCACTAGGTGTTTTAGGGTTTTGTGGGTTTAATTAGTTTAAAAAGTTATTATTAGTGTTTTGGTTTGTTTCTTGGGTTTGCATGTTTTTTATTTAAGATTTCGGTGTTATTTCATCTCTTTTCTTATCTTTTATAGTTATTGCTTGGAGAACAAGCAACTTAAAGTTGAGTTTATATTCTTGAATTTTTTTGAAAATGGACTTTTTTGTTGGATTTACTAAATGATGTAGTTGAATATAGATAATAGATTAGATTTTGGAATATATAATTATTAAAGGGATTGTGTTAAATGATATTTTTTTATATGACAAAGTTTAACTGATAATGTTTATAGTTTAAGTTGGGATAATGTTTATAGTTTAAGTTGGGACTTGATGTTTGAGTGAGGAAGATGCCAAATACTAACCACTTACACAATAACTATCCACTCAAGCGATGAAGAGTCACTAACTAAAGATAGTTTCATGATGTTTGTGGCTTGATCGTTCAAGCGTCAATTAAATGCTTGAACAAAGAAAAATGATGTTGGTTCTTAATCAACTAGGAGCATATCAATCAAATGCTAACATTATCACTTAAACAATATAAATTGTCACTTAAGCGACATACTACAAAAGTAAAAAACTTTGTTATTCTCTAAAAGAATGACACTCAAGGGAGGAAACCTCACTCAGTGTCACTCTTGTATTTTATACAATACGCTCGTGTACCAAATACACTCACAACAAATAACCACGTAGCAAAACAACCATAAAAGGGTAAGAATTGAAAATAAAAATTTATCATATTAACATATTGCAATCACACTTTCATTCACTTAATATATATCATTCCAAACCACATAATCATGTAAAATAAGGTATAATCTCAAACTAAGACCATAAAAGTGGATCTAATTCAAAATAAAATAGAAGATAACAAATATTACACAAACACTTTGTGAGAATTTATGTTAAAAATGTTTTATTAAATAAAGACAAAATTGTGATGAAACTTCAAGTTCCAAAACAAATACATCCCAACACTTAATTAAATATAAATAAAATTGATCAACAAGTGAAACTTTATACGAATCAAAAATCAAATTAACTAATTATTTTTAATTTGACATTGATTTTTCGTGAATTCAACCTTTTAAAGCATTTTATAGTTTAGTTAATATCTCGTATAATAATTTAGCTTGTAAAACTTAAATTATTAATATCAGATAGATACATTAGATTTATTACATCATCACCTATGTTAAAATTGGATAGTAATTCACTAAGTTACTAAAATTATCAATTTTTAAATGTGTAAATTGTTGAATAGTTAAAATTGTAAAGATCAAAAAATTGTTGTTTTTGAAATGTATGAATCAAAATCGAATAATTAGGACTAAGGATAAAGCTTCCATAATCAATAGTGAAATTATTTCAAAGAATTATAAAACGTTATCTAAATCATTTGAAGGTTAGAAATATTGCTTTTTTAATTAAAGGGTTCAACGTAGGTGATCATATTTTTGAGGGGTTAAAATTATTATTTTTTAAATTAAAGGGATAAAAATATAAATTACCTTAATATTTATTATAAAATTAAATATGCTTTAAAAATAAATTTAATTTATATGAATTGCCGAGTAAATACGGTATATGAATAATAAAAAATATTAAATATTAAATAAAACTTATATAGCAAAAACTACCTCTTTGTTGTCTAAGGGGAAAATTGAATTTGAATTAAAAAAAAAGTTTAAATAAAACTCAATATAACTTTCTCGATAATCTCACAACTCTTGTTATCTCTTTTAAAGATATAAAAAATTCAAAAGGATAAATCTCACAACTCTTGTTATCTCTTTTAAAGATATAAAAAAATTCAAAAGGAAAATTTACCTTTTAAAATATAACAATACACTTAAAATACAACATTTGAAACATACATCTATTACTTCAAAATTGGGATAATTTAATTATTAAAGTTCATGAATTGGTAGAGAAACTTAAGATCTTTGTGCGCATAATTTTCTTTGCCCCTTTTGTGAGCATACGCGTATACTCTATCACTTAAATTTGGGACCTTTATTAACTTAAATATCATTAATGATAAGTTTGCTTTTTGGGTTTAGTACTAGGTTTGGATATGTTTGTTGAAAAAAAAAGGAAAAAGAAAAAAAAAAGAAAAAAAAAAGAAAAAAAAAGAGAAAAAAAAGTTTGTTATAGTAGTATGTTATTTAACATTTCTTTAGATTATTTCATAATAGGTATGTATTGTTTTTGTTTAGACTTTTATTAGAAATTTTTTTTTTATTTCTTTACATGAGTTAAGTGTAGTCCTCCATGTTTCTTTGCTTTTTTTTATACTATATTTCTTGTGATAATATGATTGATGGAATTTAGAATGTCAACTTAGTTGAGATAATATGATTGATGGAATTTAGAATGTCAACTTAGTTGAGATGTTATATTTCATAGTTATATTAACATGAGTTTTATAATAAAAAAATCATTTAAGACACAAATACACAAATTAGAAACTGATAAATTAAAAGATAATTTCTTTATAGAATTAAATTAAAAAATAGAGTGGAGTTTTTTTAATTATTTTTTAAAATAAATTAATTTTTTTTTATCGGCAATAACTTAACTTGTGTATTTATATATATCTCAAACTCATTAATGAATCAACATGTCCAATTATACATAAGTAAATTTTAGCATTTAATAAGGTAGAAAAACACATAATTGAAAAAGAAAATCCTATAAAAAAAAAAAAACTTGAAAAAGATGTTTAGAACTCAACTTTGGCTCATTTAGTTAATATACAAAATTCAACAAATCAATTATCAAAAGTCTCAAACTACGGTTGAGTGAAGTGTCCATTTAAACACTCTATGAAGTAGAAAGTCCAAGCTATATCACTTAATAAAATTTAAGTGTACAGAAAAAAATAATATAAAATCATACATTTAAATCATATTATACAAAACATAAAATACGCCCATCGATATAAGACTAAATAAAATAAATATTCTAACAATTTTATATATGTAATTTGTTCACTATTTCTTTCATATTTTTTTCCCTATCATTTCGTTTAGAGATATAAATAATTAGAAATCATTTTTTACTTTTAAATTTAATTAAATATTAAAAGTATATAATGTTCTTAAAATAAATAAATTAAAAAAAATAAAGAAATAGTTAGACATTTTAGTGTAAATTGTTAATTCATATTAATGGTTTGTTTGACATGATCTCTGATACCCTGTGATTATTAGTTAAAAAAAGTTGAAAAAGTAGAAAAGAGGCGTAGAAGATGTTGAAGTATGGAAATATATAATCTGATGTAGAAAGTTTTAGTATCGTAGAAGAGATATGTATTAGGAAAAAGTAATTTTCTTTATACGTGTATATATATATAATATACTGAAGCTTATCTTCAAACATTATATTGATCACGTGTGTTCTCCTTCCTTCCTATCTAATAGTAAATTTTAACAGATTCTATAACAGGAAAGTGTTTTCATTTTCATATTAAACACGCAATGACACAAATTCCCTATAAATAACTCGCTCTTGGCCAATTGTTATTATTAGCTGACACTAGTGCCTTTGATAAAGGTTGCTTTCTGTTATCTGATTGTGAAAATTCGTCCTCTTTTTTTTTTCTGTTTTCTCTTTTATGTGCCAGATTACCATTTGGGGTATTTGTTCTAAGATTTCTTTATCAGCACGCTAATAGCAATCATCCAGATTCTGTACTACTTTCCATGTTTTCACAATAAAAATAACCATTTTCAGTGATGGTTGTTGCTTCATTTAATGCAGTGACATTTGTTGCAAGCTTCCCTTATCACACATAGACTCAAGGTAGGGAAATGATACAGCTTAAATAAGTTTTGCAATGTTTTTCTGTGAGCCTAGGATGTTTTAAATGTGTTTGATTGCATGTTCAGTAAGCTTCTGACTGAGTCTCAAAGTAATGCATTGCTGGGATTCTGGTAGCATTTATGGACAATGAAGTGTTAATGTGGTGCATTTGAATTATGTGCAGAATGGACCAAGTTTTTATAGACATTAAGTTTTACATATCTTGTTGAATTTGTTTTTTCAGTGTTTACAAGGGGTGTGAAGGAAATGGCTAAAATCTCCATGTTGTTGGTGGGGATTTGGCTACTAGGTGGCTGGACAGGATTGTTGGATGCAGAATACATGAAGTATAGAGACCCTAAAGAGTCAGTTGATACTCGGGTTGAGGATCTTGTTAGCAGGATGACTCTTGAGGAGAAAATTGGCCAAATGTTGCAAATTGAACGCAAGTATGCATCTGCTGATTTGGTTAAGAAGTATTTCATTGGTAACCACCAGACCAAGCTTCTTTTATTTTCTTGAAATTTTCCTCTTTGGTATATTCATTCAATTGACCAATAATGAAAATCATTTCTCCTTTCTTGAGTAGGGAGTGTAATGAGTGAGGGAGGGAGTATTCCAGCTCCACAGGCTTCTGCTGAAACCTGGATTAACATGGTGAACGAATTTCAGAAGGGTGCTTTATCAACCCGGCTAGGAATTCCAATGTTTTATGGGATTGATGCTGTTCATGGTCACAATAGTGTTTACAAAGCAACTATTTTTCCTCACAATATTGGTCTTGGAGCAACCAGGTATTTGATATCAAAGCAGCAATCCATATGTCTTAGCTTTTGTTTAAAAAAAAATGTCATATTCTAAAGACAGTATAACCGATTATGTTAACCTTGGTGAGGAAACAATTCAGGCAATAGTTATACAGCCATATATAGGTTTGTATCAGACTTGCACAGCCTTGTCTAGAAACTAAACATAATTGCTTTATCTGGTTTGTTCCTAAGAAAAGCTTTCCTGCTTTGTTGTTATATGAGGCTGGTTAAATAGTATATCTGTGTCGGACATACCTATCAGAAACTAATATTCGTATGACACTTGTAGGATACGTATCGGTGAAGTGTCCAATTTAAAAAGTATTTGTTGGATTTCTCACAATTCTAACATGGTTCTAACACAATTTTAAAAAGAAAAAATACATTAATTTTCTAAAAACTCAAATTTATTTTATAAATTTTTATTATGATTATAAAAATAAGGAACAAATCCTTTTGAACCAGCCATTAAAAACATCTTTTTGCTAAAAAAAACTAAAACACATTTGTGTACATAAATATTTATTGTCAATTTAGATAATTCATAATTATATAATATATCCATGTTCCCATCTCCTACATTTTAAAGATTATAAGTATACAAGTGTCGTGTTTGTGTCGTATGTCTGTGCTACATATAATAGTTTTCTATTAGATTAGAAATTTCCCACAGCACAAATTATTTTATTCTTATTCTAATCGAAACATTTATTTGATAAAGATAATAATGGATATTTTGATTTTGCTAGGGACCCTGAATTAGTCAAGAGAATTGGTGCTGCAACTGCCCTTGAAGTTAGAGCAACAGGAATTCAATATGCTTATGCACCTTGTATAGCAGTAAGTAACTACAACTGGTTTTTTATGCTCTTATGTTTCAGACATCTCTCTAAGAGCATCCTTATACTCTTTGAAGGTATGTAGAGATCCAAGATGGGGTCGGTGTTATGAAAGCTACAGTGAGGATCCTAAATTAGTTCAAGTTATGACTGAAATCATACCAGGCTTGCAAGGGGACATTCCTGGCAATTTACCAAAGGGTGTCCCTTTTATCACTGGAAAGTAAGAATTTTGAAAACATAATAACTTAATTTTGAGATGATTGTTTTAGTATCAGTTATTTTTAAAGCTTGGTAGTTGATATTCTTGCTCCTAATTCCATTAAATTGTTAAACCTTCCCAAGAAGAAGAGTCACTCCTTTAGTAATTGGTTTTGCTTGAAGTGAGTCGCAAAAAAAATGGTCTCAAGAGACAAGGTTTTAAAAAACAGTGCAAATTGAAGCTGTAACGTAAAGGATTTCAAAGTCTCCATAACCACATTGTGACTGCAATTGTAATTGCATTGCAATTTCCTTTAACATTAAGAATTGCGACAAAACCAATTATTTAAAATCATAGTTTTTGGTAAATATATATAAACAAGCCTTATAAATCTTTTCCTTATATCCTAATGTTATACCGGTTCTAACATGAACTTCAACCTTTATAAACAAAGTTACTTACTAATGGTTTAAAACAAGAATATTCAAATATGATTGTCCTTTTTCTCCCTTTTTATTATTATGTTTTTCAATTCCTTACTTTTACACTAGCCACTAGGCCAAATGAACGAAAAAGAATATTGAATTTGTTCCCTTAAGCAAAGGATGAAAAACTTTGTACCAAAATCAATATGCTGCTTAGGTTAGGCTGTGCCATGCTATATTGATTTCTTATGTTAAATTTGCCATCTTTGGTTCAGTTAGTATTATATTTCTAAAATACTTTTGCATTGCTGGACAGAGAAAAAGTTCTAGCTTGTGCTAAGCACTACGTGGGTGATGGTGGAACAATCAATGGGATTGATGAGAACAACACTGTTATTGATAGAGATGAATTGATGAAAATTCACATGCCAGCTTACTTCAATTCAATCAGCAAGGGTGTGGCAACCATTATGGTTTCTTACTCCAGTTGGAATGGAGTAAAAATGCATGCTAACCACGAACTTATTACTGGCTTCCTCAAGAATACTCTGCATTTCAAGGTAAAATAATTTGGGTTGAATATGATATTGAAACATGTTTATCATCCTATGGTTACAATTTTAAATGACACTTACCATTTCCTGGACTACACCAGGGCTTTGTTATTTCAGACTTTGAAGGTATTGATAGGATCACCTCTCCACCTCATTCAAACTTCACTTATTCAGTTGAAGCAGGGGTTTCTGCTGGCATTGACATGGTAATTTATGCCAAAACTTTCTTAATTAATGTATAAAGTTCCAATAAGAACACATTTAATATTGCTATAAACTTTTCTTGCAGTTTATGAATCCAAAGCTTTACATAGAATTCATCAATGATCTAACCATGTTGGTGAAAAATAAGCACATTCCCATGAGTCGAATTGATGATGCAGTGAGAAGAATTTTGTGGGTGAAGTTCATGATGGGTATTTTTGAGAACCCTTTTGCTGATTACAGTTTGGCCAAATATTTGGGAATCCAGGTTAACTATTTTGTTTTCCTCAAGCACTTCCTTTAAGATCCCCAAGCTCACAATTAGATATAGGGATCACCTTGTAACTAATCAATGTTTACCAAAATTCTCAACAGGAGCACAGAAATTTGGCTAGAGAAGCTGTGAGGAAATCAATTGTCCTTCTGAAAAATGGTGAATCTGCTGATAAGCCTTTATTGCCTCTTCCTAAAAAGGTACCAAAAATACTTGTGGCTGGAAGCCATGCTGATAATCTAGGATATCAGTGTGGTGGCTGGACTATAGAATGGCAAGGGGTCAGTGGGAACAATCTTCTCAAAGGTTAAAATATATGTATTTTGTTCTTTTTTTAATTATATCATCACTAGCAATTACATAATGCAACTCTTGTTTCTTATTATTCTTGTCAACCTTTGAATGACCAGGGACTACAATTCTCAATGCTGTGAACAACACTGTTGATCCTGAAACCAAAGTAGTCTACAAGAAGAACCCTGATGCAGAATTTGTTAAATCCAATGGATTTTCATATGCCATTGTTGTAGTAGGAGAGCATCCTTATGCTGAAATGCATGGTGACAACATGAACTTGACAATCCCAGACTTTGGTCCTGAGACCATAACAAATGTCTGTGGGGCAATAAAATGTGTGGTTATAATAATTTCAGGTCGTCCTTTAGTGATTGAACCATATGTTGGTATCATAGATGCACTTGTTGCTGGATGGCTTCCAGGTAGCGAAGGCCAAGGTGTGGCTGATGTTTTATATGGTGACTATGGTTTCACAGGAAAGCTTCCAAGAACATGGTTCAAATCTGTTGATCAACTTCCAATGAATGTTGGAGATCCTCACTATGATCCCCTCTTCCCATTTGGATTTGGCCTTTCTACCCAACCAACTAAGGGGTTTTACTCTGCCTAGTTCTCATCTTCATTTGTATATATATTTTTATGTAAAAAATAAAAACAATAAAGAGTGTGTGAGGTTAATTATCTTTAAAAGGATAGGAATAGTGATGGGATGGATATGTGTTGAATATAGGCTTTGATGTCTCCAAATTCAATAGGAATGTATGAAGATCTTTGCTGCTGCTTGTGTGTGGGTTCTGGTAGTTTGAATTTGTTAATCCACTTTTAGTTACGATCCAAATTTGTTTTAATCAAGATGTTTTGAAAAAGAGTGTTTTGCAAATAGGTAGAAAAACAACCTGTTGTTTTATCGTTTCAATTAGTTGTTTGACACTTAGTGGTTTTTGAAAAGGATTTGAAAAAGCTTGACTTGTTTGACTTTGTTGTCAAACCCATTCAATCGGTTGTTTCGAGAATTCAATCGATTGTTTTTTGAAAATCCTTAACAAAATTTGTTAAGTTTGTTGAATCTATCTTAAATGATTCAAAACTGATTTGACTCTTGCCTTAAATGTTTTTAATACTCTACAAAAAAAAAAAGTGTATATTGTGGTGGTTATTTTTGTATAAATTGGTGTTTATAACTGCCACAATATATGCTTGTGGCAGTTTTTCAAACCGCCATAGAACTGACTATCACAAAGTTTAATGTGGCGGTTTTACACTATCCGTCGCAACACCCGCCACTTTAAACATAGTGTAAGTAGTGATGGTTTTTATATGTAAGTAGTGTCAGTTATAACTGTCGTAATTTAATTCATTGAAGAAGATTCTGGCATCATAATATAAGTGATCCGGTCGGTCATCGGTAGTCTATGACGTCAGCAGCTGATGACGACGTGGGTCAGTCACAGAGTGACGCGTGGCACGAGAAAGCAGATGAACCAGGGTGGAGACCGTTCAAGAACGGCGATCAGTGGTCAGCTACCGAGTGACCACCACCAGAAGATCGGTTCCTACTTGAGCGCCTGGAAGAAGAGCGCGAGAAGTGATGAAGCACCGATCAGTCATCGGTGTATACAGAGTGATCAGTCATCGGTGCATGCAGAGTGATCAGTCATCGGTGCATGCAGAGTGATCAGACATCGGTGCATGCAGAGTGATCAGTCGTCGGGGGCTCCTTGTCAACACGTGTTAAACTGGAACCCAGGCTCCCAGCGAGAACGTTACTCAAAGGACCTCGCCTGATTCCATAAGCAGAGCACGACAACGTGAAGAAGCGCCATCGGACATCGGCCAAGATGAGAGATACCTCAGTCATCGGTGTGTGTCGAGGTGACATCGGCCGCGCGATGTGAACAACGCAACCAATGATCAGTAAAGCGCCCAGGGGCAGGGAATGGCCTTAGTCGCGAGACGACCACGCATGAAGATGAGAAGACGCAGTTAAGTGCAGAATCCTGCTGGGACAAGAACCCATCAAGGTTAGAGTCTCCCAGTGGGGTTGCATGTCTGCCACGTGGATGGTGAAGATGTTCCCAGAGAATAGGTAGGGCAGATAGGCACAGAAGTCGAGGGGTGCAGAGGTACCCACGCAGCCTCCCCTGTCAGACTTGGCACTCAAGTGAAGAAGGCTGGCACGCAAGGTAGCCCTGGGGAGTGGAAACGACAGTGCAGAGTAATTAAGTGGCCCTAGAGGTAGCCTGTAGGGGCTACGCGGGTTTATATGAGGAAGAAGAACACCAAACCAGGTATGCAATCTTTACCTCAGAATACACAACACAAAGCCAAGAACACTCAGTTTTCGAATCAAAGAGGACTGAAGGCACACACACACGGGTCTCACACAGAGAGATCCGAGAGAGAGTTTTGGTGTTCCCGTTGCCTGACTTGAGCGTCGGAGCTACAACGGCCGCTAGAGGCACCGTCTGTGTGTTTTGCAGGCATCGTTCGGAGTTCCGGCGAAGGTTCCTGGAGCCTCCTTGCAGAACGCGCAGCAGTTAGAAAGCCAGACGAAGGAGTGACGAGGCATCTTCCCCACGCTCGAGTCCGCGGCGAGATCATTTGGCGCCCACCGTGGGGCACGAAGTAAAATGAAGCCCCAATACACAAGAACGAGAGTGGAAATCGCACAGATGAGTAGAAGAACCAGACAAACGACACCTCCACCACCTGCTGGTGAAGGAACTGTGACCATGGCGCAGGTCATGGAGATGATGCGCGCGTTGCAGGATAACGTCGCGACATCGAGAGTTGAGCAAGAGAAGATGCATGCAGAGCTGACTGCATCGCATAGCAGGAATGAAGAGTTGAACCGCGTGAACGAGGAGTTGTGTAGGGAGCTGCAGGCGCAGAATGAGCGCGTATCCGAAGATAGAACATCGATGCCGCTGTCGCCCCCTAGAGCATTTCCTATGCCCTTCTCCCCCGAGATCATGAACACGGTGGTGCCCCCCAACCTGGTGGGAGTGAAGGCGTCGTTCACGGGAGTGGAAGACCCAGAGGCACATTTGACAGCCTTCCACACTCAGATGATGCTGTCTGGAGGATCAGACGCTGTGTACTGCAAAATGCTTATGAGCACGCTGAGCGGAGTAGCTATGGAGTGGTTCGTGAGCTTGCCGGAGGGCCACATCACCTCCTTCCATCAGTTCTCAAAGCTATTCACGGAGCAGTATATAGTCAACAGAGCGCCGCCGGTGGTGACTTACGACTTGTTCGACGTGCGCCAGAACCAGGGGGAGTCGCTGAAGGACTTCCTCAACCGCTTTGGTGCGTAGGTGGTGAGATTGCCCAGCAAGGACGAGAGCATGCTGGTGCATGCATTCAAGAAAGGCGTGCTACCTGGCTCTTTCAGTGAATCGCTCATCAGGAGCCACCCTGCCACCTTCGCTGAGATTCGGCGACGAGCGGTGGCGCACATAGTAGCGGAGACAGAGGTCTCTGAGAAGAGAAGCAGTGTTGCACCATCTAAGCCACGCGGGGGTCATGGGAAGCAACAACAACAGGAGCGGGTGTATGAGGCCAAGGAAGGAAAGAGGGTGTAAGGGAGGCCTCGTCCCTATACACCCAGGAAAGACCAGGTCAAGGGGCGTGCAAGGGAGCACGACGCACCCCCTAGGTACGATTTCGTTGTAGAGTTGGCAGAGCTGATCGCCATCCCTGCCGTGGCTGCAAGGCTCCGAGTACCAGAGAAGACTGACAAGGTACTTGGAAGGAAGAAGGATGAGTGGTGTGAGTTCCATCATGCTTATGGACACACACTCCGCACCTGCCTGGCATTGGGACGTCAACTCGCTGAGTTGGTGAAGACAGGTCTCCTGACCGATTACCTACGGGGAGCGCAGGGTGATCGTGCTTCGGGGTCTCAAGCGGGTGATCAGCAACACAAAATCCCTGTGCATGGGGAGGTGATGACCATTGCGGGAGGTTTTTCCGACGGAGGGTGTTCCAGGTCGCAGAGAAGAAGGTATGCACGGTCGGTGATGGCCGTGGACTCGGTGGATGAAGGCCATTTTCCCGAGGTAGACATTACCTTCACAAGGGCTGATTTGCAAGACGTAATACCCCACAACAACGACCCGGTGGTCATCTCCCTGGTGACAGCGGGAAGACGAGTGCACAGGGCGTTCGTAGACCAAGGAAGCTCAGCGGACGTCATGTTCTGGCCGACATTCAACAAGTTACAACTGTCCCCCGATCAGTTGAGGCAATATGTTGGGTGTCTATATGATTTCGCGGGAGACCAGGTCGAGGTGCGGGGCTACATAGAGCTGAGGACGACGTTCACCGATGGAGAGGCGTCCCGCACAGAGAAGATAAAGTTCTTGGTGGTGAATGCCCCATCTGCATACAATATCTTGTTGGGAAGACCCACGCTCAACAGGTTGGGCGCAGTGCCGTCGACGAGGCACATGAAGTTGAAGCTGCCGTCGGTGGAAGGGGCTGTCATTACCATCAAGTCAGATCAGGCTGAGGCTAGGCGCTGTTATGAGAACAGCCTCAAGCAGAAGAGAAGCATCTGCCATGTCACTACAACACCACTAGCAGGCGTGCTCCAGGAGAGATCGGTGGTTCGTGGGGCACAGGCAGATCAGGTAATGGAAGATGCTACGCTGGGGGGCTCTCAGGTAGCTCAAGTCGAAGCGGAAGCAGGGAGCGTGATCGATCCTCGTGAGTTAGACATCGCCAGGGCGGTCATCGCCCATGAAAGGAGGTCCCATCCAGCTGAGGGATGGAAAGAGGTGGAGATAAGGGGAAAAAGGTTTAAGTTGGGGGAATCGCTCACTGCGGAAGACCGAGCACAGATCGCCTGTGTGATTGAGAAGCACATGGGCGCGTTTGCGTGGTCAACTTCTGACATGCCGGGGATCGATCCTGATTTCCTTTGCCACCACCTGTCAATGGACCCCAAGGCGCGGCCAGTGCGCCAAAGGCGAAGGAGATTCAATGAAGAGAAGAAGAAGGTGATCCATGACGAGACGCAGAAGCTCCTTGCTGCTGGACATATCAGAGAGATCCAGTACCCCGAGTGGTTGGCAAACGTGGTACTGGTGCAGAAGTCAAATGGCAAGTGGAGGATGTGTGTGGACTTCACTGATCTCAATAAGGCCTGCCCCAAGGACTCCTACCCTCTCCCTAGTATAGATGCATTGGTGGACAGCGCGTCAGGGGGGAAGCTCCTCAGCTTTCTGGACGCCTTCTCAGGCTACAACCAGATAAGGATGCACCCCATGGACGAGTGCAAGACTGCTTTCATGGCAGAACGATCTTGCTACTGCTACAAGGTAATGCCATTCGGGTTGAAGAACGCAGGAGCTACCTATCAGAGACTTATGGATAGGGTGCTCTCGCCCATGCTTGGAAGGAACGTGCATGCATACGTAGATGACATGGTGGTCACGTCGCGGGAGAAGGCGCACCATGTAGTTGATCTGGAGGAACTTTTCACCACCATCGCCAAGTATGGGTTGAAGCTCAACCCTGAGAAGTGCACCTTCGGTGTGGAGGCTGGGAAGTTCTTGGGTTTCCTCCTAACGGAGCGTGGAATTGAGGCGAACCCGGAGAAGTGCGCGGCAATCGTGGCAATGAGGAGCCCAACGACGGTGAAGGAGGTGCAGCAGCTCACTGGTCGGTTGGCCGCCTTGTCACGGTTCATGTCTGCTGGAGGAGAGAAGGGTCATCCGTTTTTCCAATGTCTCAAGCGCAACAGTAGATTCGTGTGGACACCGGAATGCGAAGAAGCCTTCTTGAAGCTGAAGGAGTATCTGGCGAGCCCACCAGTATTGTGTAAACCACAAATGGGCACCCCTCTTCGCTTGTATTTTGCTGTGACAGAGAGGGCGGTCAGCTCGGTCCTGGTACAAGAGCAAGATCAGGTCCAGAAACCTGTGTATTTTGTAAGTAAGGTACTGCGAGGCCCGGAAACGAGGTATCAGACCCTGGAGAAGGCAGCACTAGCGGTAGTTTTTTCAGCTAGAAGGCTCAGACACTATTTCCACAGCTTCACCATAGTGGTCATGACAGACTTGCCCATCCAGAATGTGTTGAAGAAGCCAGACGTAGCAGGAAGGATGGTCAAGTGGGCTGTGGAACTCTCAGAATTTGACATCCAGTACGAGCCCCGAGGACCGATCAAGGGGCAGGTGTTCGCCGACTTCGTGGTTGAACTGTCGTCGGTCGCGACACCTGCAGAAGGCGTAGTCTTTCGATGGGTCTTATCAGTGGATGGCTCCTCCAATCAACAGGGAAGCGACGCTGGAGTCATTCTGGAAGGCCCGAACGGGGTACTGATCGAACAATCCCTTCGCTTTGCCTTCAAGGCTAGCAACAATCAGGCGGAGTATGAAGCCCTGATCGCAGGAATGTTGCTGGCAAAGGAGATGGGAGCAAGAAGTCTGGTGGCTAAGAGTGATTCGTTGCTAGTCACTGGGCAAGTTACAGGGGAGTTCCAGGCGAAAGATCCTCAGATGGCAGCCTACTTGGAGTACGTCCAGCTCATGAAGACGTCCTTCGATGAGTTTGAGTTGGTGCATGTGCCCCGCGAGCAAAATGCCAGAGCAGATCTGCTTGCCAAGCTGGCCAGCTCAGGCAAGGGGGGAAAACAGAGGACCGTCATTCAAAAGACTTTAAAGGTACCACGAGCGTTCGTATCAGACAATCAAATACTTCAAGTATCCAAGTCGGTGGAGCGTCTGGCGATCAGTCATCGGTCCCTGACTCAAGAAACGCTGAAAGCACCGAGGGTGAGGGCGCGACCGGTAAGGTCCGATGAGGCGATGGAAGTCTACGCTGTCAAGGGGCCCGATACGTGGATAACGCCGTACCAGTTGTACCTAGAGGATGGTGTGCTCCCACTGGACCCAACAGAGGCAAAGAAGATAAAGAAGGGCTCGAGTAAGTTTACTCTAATCGATGGGAACTTGTTTAGATTTGGCTTCTCCTATCCAGTACAAATGTGCGTGCATGGAGAGCAATGCACCAGACTCATGTCAGAGTTGCACGAAGGGGTGTGCGGAAGCCACGTCGGTGGTCGCGCTTTGGCAAGTAGAGTCCTCTGCGTAGGGTATTACTGGCCAACGCTGAAGGAAGACTGTGTGAAGTACGCTCAGCGGTGCAAACAATGCCAACTTCATGCAGACTGGCATAAGGCGCCCCCGGAGGAGTTGAAGTCCATCCATAGCCCGTGACCATTTCACACGTGGGGAATCGACATCCTGGGACCCTTTCCTCTGGCGATCAGGCAGATGAAGTTCCTCATAGTAGCCATCGAGTATTTCACAAAATGGGTGGAGGCGGAACCAGTGGCCCACATCACCGCTCAGAAGGTCGAGCATTTTGTCTGGAGGAATATTGTCTGTCGTTTCGGAGTACCCAAGAGGCTGGTATCCGACAACGGCACTCAGTTCACCAGTCATCAGTTGAGAAAGATGTGCGAAGAACTGAAGATACAGTAAGTGTTCGCCTCAGTAGAACACCCGCAGACCAACGGGCAGGTGGAGTCAGCCAACCGAGTGCTGCTTAGGGGACTGAAGCGAAGATTAGAGAAAGCCAAGGGGAATTGGGCAGAAGAGGTTCCCAGAATTGTATGGTCCTACCATACCACCCCACAGTCTAGCACCCAAGAGACACCCTTTAGTCTTGTCTATGGGACGGATGCTATGATCCCCGTGGAGATACAGGAGAGCTCCCCTAGATTCCTGAACTTTATCGTCGAAGAGTCCAATCAAGAGCGAAAGGTGAATCTGGACCTCCTGGACGAAGTGCGAGAGGGAGCCAGGGTTAGTGCTGAAGCTGTCAAGAGAAGAGTAGAACGGAGGCACAATTCCAAGGTGAAGCCCAGGCGTTTCCAGGAGGGCGATCTGGTGATAAGGAAAGCACACCAGAATGAGATGGAGAACAAGTTATCTCCAAAGTGGACGGGTCCATATAGAGTAGTTGAGGCGTTGGAAAATGGAGCTTATCGGCTGGAGACTCTGGATGGAGCACCTATCCCCAGGACATGGAACGCTACACACTTGAGATTCTACTTTAGTTAAGTTATAAAGTAGATGCGTTCTCGCGCTGTACACACACCCAATGTATATACTGTAAATAGTTGAACAGATTAGGGGGCACTCTTTTCCCGATGAGGGTTTTTAACGAGGTCACCCAATAAAAAAGATTTCAGTATGTCAAGTGTGCACATGTTTCCCAGTTTCAAGTTCCGCTTGCCCCAGATGCAAGCCCAAGGGATCGGTTGGAGCCTGCTCGCCCCAGGCGCGAGTACGGACCACTGACCTATGTTCTCCTCACCCCAGGAGTGAGTGCAGGTGGCCAAAGTTTGGGAACTCGGGAGTACTAGTAAAACCAAGAGAGGGAAAGGGAAGATTTCGAGAAACGTCCAACAAGGACCAGACCTAAAGGTTGATGACCTCGGAGCAAGCAAGAGGGGTCACCAAGAAGAATTCTTCTTCCCCGAAGCAAGAAATCATCTTTGCGTTAAAGCACCAAGAAGCAGAGCGCGATCAGTCGTGGGTGCACCCAAAGCAAGATCAGCCGTCGGTGCCTGTCGGGAGTGAGTACTCGGTCGGTGCATTGGTCATCGGGGTCTTGTTAACACGCGTTAAGCTGGGACCCAGGCTCCCAGCGAGAGCGTTACGCATGCACCTCGCATGATTCCAGAAGAAGATTGGTCATCGGGGTCTTGTTAACACGCGTTAAGCTGGGACCCAGGTTCCCAGCGAGAGCGTTACGCATGCACCTCGCATGATTCCAAAAGAAGAACTGCTTACCAGGGAACGTGCGGTGAGACCATGCAGGCAGGGATGCGCCTGGCGAGTGCGCTTAGACAGCCACCCCTGGTGCTCCCCTGGGAGCATGCACCCACTCAGTGAAGGAAGTCCTCACCCTCGACTTTGTACAGCGGGGTGCAGGCGAAAGGAAGTCCTCACCCTCGACTTTGTACAGCGAGGTGCAGGCTGAGAGAAAAGTCCTCTTCCCCTGCTTTTTACAGCAAGGTTCAGGCGAGAGAAAGTCCTCTTCCTCTGCTTCTTACGGCAAGGTTGAGGCAAAGGAACCAAGTCCTTATCCTCTGCTTCATACAGCAAGGTAAAGGCAACAGAGAAAGTCCTCACCTCGACTTTATACAGCGAGGCTGAGGCGAGATAAAAAGACCTCACCTCGACTTCCTACAGCGAGGCTGAGGCAAGAGGGGTCATCAAGAAGCAGTCCTCTTCCCCAAAACACAAGCATCATCTTCAGAGGTCGGGTCCTCTATGCACTTAACGCTGGAGTGACACGGAAGTAATGCGAAGCCTGAAGCGCGATGACTGATCGGTGGTGCGCTAACAGGCTAGTCGGTGGTCGGTAGTAAAGCTCTGAGTCTGAAAGCTTCCCCAAACAAGCTCTTGGGCGATCAGTCGAAGCATTTAGACGCCATCAGGTCAGTCATCCAACATGAACTTATGCATAAAAGATTTATATACAAGTTTGTAGCAGCAAGAGAAATTACACAAAAGGAGAAGTGGCAAGGGAAGAAGCTCAAGGAGGAGGAATGAGCCTGCCATCGGCCACTGAATGGTGGAGGCTAGGTTGGGTAGAGTCCGAGTCTGGCAGGACGCAGTGAACCTGCTGCAAGCCCATGGAACCCATCTATCAGAACCTCGGCACCAGCAGCCATGGTCTCAGGTACATCAGCTTCGAGCTCCTTCTTCTCTTTGGCAACGAAGACCACTTAGTCTCTTCGCTGAGAACAAGTTCACAGCTCGAGACTCGGGGGCTTGTGATCCGGTCGGTCATCGGTAGTCTATGACGTCAGCAGCTGATGACGACGTGGGTCAGTCACAGAGTGACGCGTGGCACGAGAAAGCAAATGAACCAGGGTGGAGACCGTTCAAGAACGGCGATCAGTGGTCAGCTACCGAGTGACCACCACCAGAAGATCGGTTCCTACTTGAGCGCCTGGAAGAAGAGCGCGAGAAGTGATGAAGCACCGATCAGTCATCGGTGTATACAGAGTGATCAGTCATCGGTGCATGCAGAGTGATCAGTCATCGGTGCATGCAGAGTGATCAGACATCGGTGCATGCAGAGTGATCAGTCGTCGGGGGCTCCTTGTCAACACGTGTTAAACTGGGACCCAGGCTCCCAGCGAGAACGTTACTCAAGGGACCTCGCCTGATTCCATAAGCAGAGCACGACAACGTGAAGAAGCGCCATCGGACATCGGCCAAGATGAGAGATACCTCGGTCATCGGTGTGTGTCGAGGTGACATCGGCCGCGCGATGTGAACAACGCAACCAATGATCAGTAAAGCGCCCAGGGGCAGGGAATGGCCTTAGTCGCGAGACGACCACGCATGAAGATGAGAAGACGCAATTAAGTGCAGAATCCTGCTGGGACAAGAACCCATCAAGGTTAGAGTCTCCCAGTGGGGTTGCATGTCTGCCACGTGGATGGTGAAGATATTCCCAGAGAATAGGTAGGGCAGATAGGCACAGAAGTCGAGGGGTGCAAAGGTACCCACGCAGCCTCCCCTGTCAGACTTGGCACTCAAGTGAAGAAGGCTGGCACGCAAGGTAGCCCTAGGGAGTGGAAACGACAGTGCAGAGTAATTAAGTGGCTCTAGAGGTAGCCTGTAGGGGCTACGCGGGTTTATATGAGGAAGAAGAACACCAAACCAGGTATGCAATCTTTACCTCAGAATACACAACACAAAGCCAAGAACACTCAGTTTTCGAATCAAAGAGGACTGAAGGCACACACACACGGGTCTCAGACAGAGAGATCCGAGAGAGAGTTTTGGTGTTCCCGTTGCCTGACTTGAGCGTCGGAGCTACAACGGCCGCTAGAGGCGCCGTCTGTGTGTTTTGCAGGCATCGTTCGGAGTTCCGGCGAAGGTTCCTGGAGCCTCCTTGTAGAACGCGCAGCAGTTAGAAAGCCAGACGAAGGAGTGATGAGGCATCTTGCCCACACTCGAGTCCGCGACGAGATCAATAAGTAGTAGTATTTTTAACTGACGTAATTTTAATTATGAATAAATAAAATTTAACCACCATTTTTTTAGAATCTTTTTTATAATTTGTTATATACAATTAACCTAAACATAATATATTTCCATAATAAAATAAAATAATGTATAAAGTTATAATCATCCATTCATTTCATTGAAAATTAAAGCACACATAATATTGTTCAAAAGTTTATACATAATTGAAAATTAAAACACATAAAAAGTTCATACATCCCTAATTAAGTTTAAAATTAAAACACAAATCCCTAATCAGTTTTGCTTCCAACACTTGATCCTATTACTTGATTAGGTGATGGAACACCACTTCCATTATCCGATGCCTAAAATAAATAATTTTAAGTTAATAAATTTGTATGTTTATAATTATAAAATAAAAGACACCAATAAATATTTAAATATATTAATACCTCATTGGTGGATGCATGAACCAAATTAGCTGTCATTGTAGCAAAATGTTTTGAAACATCTTTTCTTGAAGCAATATATGCTAGCAAAGTGTTAATTTGATTTTTAACAATTGCAAGCTCATTTTCCATTTCAATTACCTTGTCTTTGACACTTTATGAAGTTGAACTAGAGTTAACTAAAAAAAGTTAACTAAAACAAATACTTAACTAAAAAAATAGTCAATTGGGTTGTAAAAATAGTTTATTCAAATAAGTAATAAATAGTTAAATAAAAAACAAACTTACTTGGAGTGATGGTTGTCAAAACTGAATAAACATATGAACTGTGAAGAAGCTGCTAGATGATTGTGAAGTTGAAAAATATCCTAACAAAATACTGCAATTAATAATAAATGAAACTTTACAGGAAGAGATTATTAAGTAGCAAATATTATTTAATATGAATAGTAATTATATATAATTTATTATTTAACCATAAGTATAAATTATATTATATATTATTTTCTGAGCATAATTTAAATATTGATTTATTATTCATAATTAAAAAAAAATATATAAGATTATTTAATAAAATAATACATCACAGTAATAAGAAAACTGGTGTGGGTATTTAATAAATATAAGATTATTAAGAATGAATATAGAAATGAGTAGAATAAAACTGTAATAATTAAAGCTGGTGTGGTTTTAATTATATCTTACTTCTTTTAAATAAAGAAAATTAGAATGTGGTAGATATCTTGAAAGTATAAAACACTCTCAAATAATTTACAAGACTAACAACCGTCTTACCCAAAATGAGTCATTTTATCTTATATATAAAAATAATTTTAAGCTACAAAAGTTTTAATGAAAACTTTCACCTTTGCTGAAGAACTATATTCAAGCTCCCAAATGGTTATTCAAGATTTACTACATTTACCCATAAAGCTTAATCATAACTAATTGAAATATGGAATGAGTATTTGACTTAGGATAAACTAGGAACAAGACTCCACATTAAAGATGTTAAATTATGCCTTGGAATTACTATTATGCAGGTTCTTCAAACCATAATGGAATTGAGTTATACTATCATGAAGGAAAGCAAGTTTTCTTTTCTCATAAATCACTTCCATATCATTTTTATAAATATTATTTGTTTAATCATACTTTGATTTATAAGATATACAGTTATCTTATTTTTTTTATTTTTTTATAGAAATTCCAAAACAAGTTCTTGCAATATGTAAAATTACAAGAAAAAACTCCATTGAAACCACTGCCAAAGACAACTTTCCCTAGTTTTCATATGTACAAAGAACTCAATTGAAAGTGGTGTGTTGTTATTTTAACATAATAGTGCCCAACTCACAGTTTGGGCTATGCTATTGTTACAAATTCAATCAATTTCATCCGTCTGTCCTAGATACTACAAGATGATTTAGGTATAAACGTACATTCAACCATAAAGATCTAAATGCCAGGACCACTTTCCATGGACAAGAAAGAAACAGTTCCGAGATAGAAAGGATTGCAATTGTTCATTGAAAAAATTGCAGGGTGGAACATGAGGGAAAAGTATCAAGTCATTTGACTCTAGTAAAAAGGAAGGCAGTGATCAATTGACTGTGGCTTGTACAGTGTGGAGTTTAGGACCTTAAATCAGTGTGATGGTGAAGCTACTTCAATGCATAACATTTTATCTCTCATGAAGACAAGTAAAAGTGACTTACAACCAGAATAAAAATTTCGAGCTAAGGCTTTATATTCAAAATAAGAATTTGATAAAAAGAAACACATGACAGAAGCATAAGGAAACCTCCTGGAATAGATAAGATACAACCAAAGAAACTTACCTCATAAAATTAGGGCTACTTTGCAGATCAGAAAAGAGGAACAAAAATCAGTATAGGATAGAACAAGAAACCCCAATAATATCCATATGCACCAAGAAAAATGCAAAAGTATAATGAATAAAAAAACAAAGGTCGCGCAGATCAATGCAATTTGAGATAATTCTAAGAAAAAGGAAAAACTACTTGGTTTGTATCATGTAATATGTATTTGCCTATTTGCATTTGATAATGACCGTCATCTCTTCATTAGCATCAGAATCATCGACAAGGCCAAACCATCTGGAAAACTGTTGGTTACAAAATAATATAAAAGCTTAAAAACACCTGAACAAGAACAAGGTTTGTTTGACTTTAAAGAACCAGCACAAAAAAAGGTTAATCAAGTAAAAGTTAAACAGTGCTAGGAGTTGAAAGAGAACAAAACCTAGGTTTGGTCATCTACTGTAACATCCGAAAGATTTATTTGGAGAGTGCAAAATTCCAAGTTCATTCATATACAGTTATCTTAAACTGATATTGAATCTTATCTTATCACTTTATAATAACTAACCTTAGATTATGTTATGATTAAGGTTCATCTCATTATATACAATAGAATTGAATATATCATATTAATCCTTCTAAAATTTTTTTATTTTGTTGTAATTCTGGCAGAAATGAGAGGGATACAGTGGTCCTGCTTTTGCTTTGGTTCCAGTGTGAAAATTTAAACATAAAAAGTATTTGAGAAACCCTTTATGTAATTCAGGAGGATCCCAAAATTCAGAATGACAGTAACCTTCTGGCATATTCTACCTTTAATAATGAAGAATGCTTGAAAAATGGCATAACTTTAACCTTAAATTAAAATGACAATGATTTGCTCCTCTCTTTCGTATCAAGCAATATATAACACACCAAAGGCTACCAGTGTTAGAACCTACTCGTCTTCTTGGGTGAGTTCGAGTACTAGGGATGCAGGGACCTACCATTATGTTTCTAAAATGCTCTAAATATATTTTTCATGGCTCATCGAAAAAATATCTTTCGCAAGCAATATCTTAAAAGTATCCTCCATGTGCACATATATGCTTCTTCCAACCTCTTAAGCTAATTGCTAGTACTGGAACACAGGAGTTTGTTACAAATTAAGAGGACAACAACAAAAATCTCTATGAAAAAAACTGGTTTTCGTTCTCCTCCTCATACTATATTACGAAGTACTGCATTGCTAATAAAGGCCAGATTCAAAATCAAGCCAGGGCTTGATTTAAAATAAGTCATCAAAGTTAATCAAGATCTCCTGCCAATCCATAGAACCTTACCAAAGTGAAAATGACTAAAATACAACCCTAAATTCATAAATAGCCACTTCCAGTGTACGTCTTCTTCAAATTCTGGGACCAATTTGAACACATATAACTTATTGTACCTGGCCCTAGATCCTCATGCACCAGACAAGCTGTTTTAGCATTGCCATATATTACAATATAAACAGCTAAACAACATCAGTCCCTGAAATAGATTATACTAAAAAGGGGTCGTGTGCACCCCCAAAATATCAAACAAGAAATTTTTTAGAGTAACAATCTATAATATTTTCCCTGCATTTGACAGTAGCCAAATTGGTAAAGCACAGGTCCCACACTCCAATGCAAACATCCATGTGAGTCTAACTCTAACTAATCACAATTTTATTGGAGAGAAACCTACTTTAACAAATCACACACTACCAATTGTAACAACAATATCAACAACACCACTCTAGCTAGACCACATGAAAACGCAATCAACAGAATTTACACTAAGGCTAAGTATCCAAAATCCAAAAGCATCCAACCAGGATCTCAGTTCCTAGTTCCACATTTTACATTAAAATCAAGGTTTTAAAAAAAATTGAGTAGTAAAAAGACAAAACGTAATTTCCCGCAATATTAAGCAACGAAACGAGATGGCGAAAAAAACCTGAACAAGCTACCTTGCTGAAATGTAAATGCTGCAGAACTTCGCCCTCCTTCCACTACCTCCAGCGCCACCACATGAAATAGGGTTGGTTAGATTGAAATGCAAAAAAGTGTAGAAGTGGAAGTCGTTTTCGGATAATGAACAAACCTGAACAAATCCTTCCACGGAGGCGCCGATGGTGGCGATCTTGGATAATGAAGGGTTTCGTGAAGCATAAAGGATTTCATGAGTACAACTTCGCGAGTAGAGCTTCGCGAGTAGGGCTTCATGAAGAGGGCTCATGAGGAGGACTTCGTTAGGGTTTGAGTGTTTAGGCAAAGAGAGGGAAGAAACTTTCGTTTCCCAATAGTCAAAATAGATTTTCAAAAATAATTGGGAATAAAGTAATTTCAGTTACCAAGAATATTTTCAAAAATAATTGGGAATAATGAGGGAAGGAAAACTTGTTTTTATTCTGAAGGATAACTATGACAGTTGAAAATGACGTATTTAGAAAGATAATTGTGGCGGTTAGTCAAATGACGTATTATACTAAAATTTGTGGCGGTTATTAATAACTGTCATTAAAACCGCCACTTTTTACACGATTTTTTGTAGTGACAGTTTTCGGAGTATAAATAATTTGTTATATGCTCCTAATTAGTTATGAAAACAGATTATATCTTTCAATTCAGTTTTATCCAAGATTGCTTCAAGCTTTGGATTCTTTCAAAGAGTGGAATAGGATTGCCTTGTAACTTTGCTTTTGATTCTGAGTGTGTATCAGGTGTAATAATTCCTTTTCTCTTTTGATCTTTGTAATTCTGTAAAGATTGGTGTGTGCAGATCAAGAGGTTGTTCTGATCTGTGGTGTGTGGTGTGCCAAAAGGAAGTGTGTGTTCCTGAGGGAGTCAAGATCACTTCTTTGGTGTGTGTGGTTTGTAATCTGGATTTTGATTGCATAAGTGGATACCCAGTGGTTTCTGGGGACTGGATGTAGCTTTTGGCATAAGAGTGAACCAGTATAAATCTGTTTGTGCGATTCTCTTTTTCCCTGATCTTGCTTATATCTGTTTTAAGTTTTTTTTATTCACTACTGATAAAAACAACCAGTTGAATCACATAAACAACCGGTTGATTTTCTGGAAATCAACTAAAACAGGTTTGTTTGTTGGCTGATCAAGTTTCTTGTTCTGTGATTTTTCATTGGCTTTCATTATACCTTCAAATTTTGAGAAAAACATTTATAAACAATTCACGCCCCTCTTGTTTAAGGCCATAAATTCTAACAATTGGCATCAAGAGCTAGGTTCTTGAAAGTTATTCAAGTTTTGATCCTAAAATCTTTTTCTTATGGCTAAAAGGTTACCTTTTGGGGAGGGTGCCTTAATAAACATGCCACCTCTGTTTTGTGGTTTGAATTATCAGTTTTAGAAGGTAAGAATGAAAATCTTTGTTGAATCATTAGATAGAGAAATTTGGGATGCTATAGAAAATGGTCCTTTTATTGAAAAACCTGAAAAAGATAATGTTCTTGTTGAAAAACCATGGTCCCAATGGACTAAAGCTGAAAATCAAAGGGCTAAGTTTGATTGCATTGCCAAAAATATCATTACTTTTACCTTAAATTCTGATGAGTTTTTCAGGGTGTCACAATGTGTCTCTGCAGAAGAAATGTGGGATACTCTTGAAGTGACTCATGAAGGCACAAATGATGTTCAGAGGGCAAGGAAGCACACTCTCATCCAAGAATATGAGATGTTCAAGATGTAGAAAGGAGAATCTATTGCGGATGTGCAAAAGCAATTCACTCATACTGTTAATCATCTTATTGAGTCTTGGAAATCTTTGACAAGAGGAACTAAATATCAAAATCCTTAAGTGCCTTGATAGAACATGGTAGCCAAAGTTCACGGCCATCTCAAAATCCAAAGATTTAACATCTTTGACCACAACTTCATTGTTTGGGAAGCTTAAAGAGCATGAGTTGGAGATGAACAGACTTAATGTTCAAGAGAATGAGGATAAACATGTAAGGAACATTGCCTTGAAGTCTGCTAGACACAAGACCAGCCAAGACTCAAGTGATGAAAGTGAAGGAGAGAATATTAGCTTGTTGTCCAAGATATTCAGCAAGTTCCTGAAGAAGAACTGCAACAAAGATCAAACCTATGACAGGTATGGTAGCAAGAAACCGAGTGATTTCAATGCTAACAAATACACATGCTTTGGTTGTGGTGAACAAGGACATATAAAAGCTGAGTGTCCTAACAAAGAAACCAAAAAGAAAAGATCCAGCAAGAAGTTTGAAAAGAAGAGGAAATAGAAAAAGGCCTACATTGCTTGGGATGACAATGATGTGTCTTCATCACATTCCTCTTCAAGTGAATAAGAAGAAGCTAATCTGTGTCTAATGGAAAAGGGAGAAAGTGACACAAGTAGTGTAAACTCCTGCACCTCAATCAATATTGAAAATTATAGCCAGCTTCTTGAGGCTTTCAAAGAAACTCATGAAGAAGCTAATAGGATTGACTCTCTTGAATAACCGGTTGAAAGGTTTAAATAATTAGATTGAAAATAGAGTCAAAACACTGGAAGAAGAGTTAGAAAACTCAAGAAATAACTTTGAAAATCTGGAATTGATTTACAAGAACTCTCCTTACAAGTGTGACTCAAGTGTTTGTGAAAATTATGAATCTCTTTGAAAACTGTGGACAAGCTTTTGAAAGGAAAATCAAACTTTGAAACTATTCTTGCATCTCAAAAATGTGTTTTTGGAAATTTTGGATAGGGTTTTATTCCACAAAGCAAGAAAAGTGGTGTCTCAAAGCCTTATTCCACTATCACAAAAAAACAACCGATTGAAAAATCGAAACAATCGGTTATTACATGGTTTTACTGCATGAAAAGAGGTCATTCTGTTAGGTTCTGTAAAATTAGGAAATTTTCTATTCCTAAAGGTGTTATGAAGTGGGTTCCTAAGAATCATATGGCTTCTAATGATCCTATAAATGTTAATGGACCCAAATTTGTAAGGGGACCAAATCTTGCTACTTGATCTTATTTTCTTGCAGGCACTCTAAAGGACCAAGAACCTCTGGGTTAAAGAATCAAGCCTAAAAGAGAAAGATCCAAACTGGACTTCGAGTTGCATATCATAAGTGCTCTCTGTTTTCTTTTGGAGTCAAGAGAATTTCTAGAATCATGTTCTATGGCTACATAAGAAAGGATCTTTTGTCAAAAGGCTAAGAACTCATGTCTCTTTGTTTTTTAATCTTGTATTTCTTTTGCCAAGTTTGGCCCTATTTGAGGTCTTTTAAATGTGAAAAGTCTCTCTATATAAAGGTTATGAGAATATTCTTATTCTGCTTCTTCTCGGCCATGATTTATTGTAATGTGAAACATCATAAATGCTGTTACAGAAAAACAACTGATTGTTTTCATGAAACAACTGATTGTTTTGCTTCTGGCAGTATTGCTTTATAGCTGGATTGGTTCTATATGTATTGCTTCTGTTGCAGATTCGTTCTCAAAGTTGTTATGGGTCAACATTGCATTTATCATGGCCTTGAATTCACTCTGAAAGGGAGTTACATTAGTCATAAATGAAATATATCCCATATCTTCTTGGAAATTTAAGTGTCATTATGACTAGTCAAAGTCTCTTGTACTAACCATGTGATTTCTGTTGTTACTGACGTGGGACTGTGTACATCTGGAAAAAATTCTTTTGCTTGAGGAAAACAACCCACTAAAAGCTAAAGTTTGTTGCTGCTTTTAATGACTATATAACTATGTTTTCTGCAACTATTTTCCTTCATAGAATCAACCCATTGATTACTCCTTTGCATTCTTATTAAATCTGATGCACTCTTCTCCTTGGTTATGAAATTTCCTCTTTCCTCCATGGATTCGAAACCTCCTTCCTCCAAAAGAATGAAGACCCGTGGTGTAAAAAGGGGTGGACGTTTGGAAGGTTGGTTCTCTGGAGATGATGAGAAGTGTCTTCATGAAACTAGTAGAAAAGCCATCAACAATCCAAAGTTGATTTCTTTGAATTGGTTGAAGGAGCAAAAACTCGTTGAAGTGAGGGTTCTCCTTAAAGAACAACTGCTGAAAAGATTCTTGGAGATATTAGGAAACATCTATCCTGACCTTGTAAGAGTTTTCTACACCAATCCCCAATTTGAGGGAAACAACCTTACCTCACATGTGGAAAGAGTGGATATGAAGATAACTCCAGAAGTATGGTCTTCAATTACTGTCTTGAAGTATGCTAGATTGAGAATAAATAAAGGGAACATTGGTGTTTAATGTGAGTTGATTTTATATTCATTTGATTTATAACACTTTATTAAGAATTGGATCAAGATTCTTAGAGCAATTAGGGTGAGTCACCTAGAGAAAATCCCCACTGGACATTAACTTAGCAAGTGCTAAGTAGATGTGAACGTTCATTTCTAAAGGTCCAAGAGAAAAACACATGAATAGGTGAATTTCATGATGTACAAGGGTTGGAATTCGAATGGGTAATCATAAGAACAACATAAACTCAAAAAGAACACAAGAACAACACAAGAACATAAGATTTGAAACAAGAACACAACCTACTAATGGAAATTCAAGGACTCAACATAGAAATGGGTAATAATGGAAACCGAACCAAATACAACAAGATATAACATGTTTGAACTGATTAAAATGAGAAACAAATACAGCAAATGAAAGAGGACATCATAAGGAAGAGATTGAACCGATTAAAATTGCGAACAAACAGGTAGAACAAAAATGGATATTTTGGAAGATTAATAGAGATGACTTATGTGGTTGTAGTCTTTTGGAGATGTGCTTCACGCCACTTGGAGGGTGGTTCTTCCAAGATGAGTAAGAACTGCCACCACTTGAGAGTCTCCAAAGCTCACAAGATAAGACATGAAGAAGAAGAGACAAGTCTCACACAACTCTCTCACAATTTCAAGATAGTTTCTTTACTTCAACTTTCAACTTGTATTATGAAGAACCAAACAATCCTATTTATAATAAGGAGGACCGGTCATGTTACAAGGGAGAAGGAGTGGGAAGAGTCACTCTTCTAGCTCCTTCTAGCGCCTAAGAGAGAAAGGAGTAGGAAGAGTCACTTCTTCCATTTTCTTCTAAAAATTGCACCTAAATGCCTTACAATTAGAGGTTTCTTTTTGGTTTTCCTCTTTAGCATATTCCTAAGGCTATTTCTATATTTATTTACAAATATTTACAAATGTTTATACAAGGGTAATTACAAAAAGTGATAACATTTGATGCTCTTTACCCAAAACTTTAGCCTTGCTCCTTGTAGTCCTTTAAGGCATGAAGGATGTTTAGCTATTTTATCCTTGAGCTTCTTGGGCTTGGGCCTCATCTTCCTCTTCTATTTGATCTCCATCATTGTTGTTGAGGAATTCAACAAGATGCAGATTTACAGAAGTTGCCTAAAGAATCTTCAATCAAAAGTAAGAAACTTTTCTGTGGCAGGATTGAAGTTGAATGTAAGACTCATTGCTTTCATAGTGACTTGGATGTTAACACCTAGGGGGAACAACCATTTGGTGCTGACTGAAGAAGATCTTATCTTCATCTACTGCATTATGAACAAGATCAAAGTAAATTGGATTCACATCATCAATGAGCATATGCAAAAATCTATGAGGTTAAATGATTATCATTATCTTATGCTATACTTATCTCTAAGTTTTTTCATTACTTTGAAGTTGATCTTGAAGAGGAGCTGACAGAAGTGGTGAAATCATCACATGAGGTGAACAATAGTTCATTAAGCAAGATGGGTTTCACCAAAATTGGTGGAAAATGGCTTAGCAAGGAAGGTGATCAAGGTGGCTCTTCAAGTGCTGCTCAAGCTGAAAATAAGGGTGAAGAACAAGTTGCTACTATAATGCTGCAGATGTTGGTGCCTTTGATGCTAGTCCGAGTGCAGAAAATCTGGGAGAACAAATCACTTCAATGTCACCTTTTGAAAGGTTGATGGTGAGCAGAATGGATAGCTTTGCAGATGATCAAAGAAGTCTTCATGATCTCTGTGCAACAAGGTTTCATAACATGGATGCCAGGTTCCAAAATCTATATGAACAAATTGAAGTTGTTCAGAATCAACTCTTTAAGCTCCAATATGGGAAGGAAGATTATAGATCTTTAATGCTTTTCTTTCTTTAAAGTGCTGGACAATTTTCGTTATTCTATTTTTATCCTTCTTCCACTCTATTTGTGAAGACAAATAAGGGGAGAATTGTTCTGGTTTGTATGCTGTTAAACATTTGTTTTCATTCTGGATTAATATGGTTTAATTAGCTGTTGCATAAACTCTGATTCTACACCTATCTCTGCTGGTTTTTCACACTATTTTTGTTGGTTTTCTTTTTGAAAATTACATGGTGAAAACTTGGTTTTTTACACTGTTTTTGTTGGTTTTCTTTTTGAAAATCACATGGTGAAAACTGGTTCTTTGGTGCTAGGAGAAGTTGGGTATGATTGCTCTCTAGTACTGCATATTTTCTGTTTTCTAGGTGCCTTCAAATTCAAACAGAACATCACAAGAAAACCAGGGATTTGTCTTCATCAAATAGGGGGAGATTATTGAACATAGGCTTTGATGTCTCCAAATCTGGGAGGAATGCATGAAGATCTTTGCTGTTGCTTGTGTGTGTGGGTCCTAGATAGTTTGAATTTGTTAATCCACTCTTAGTTATTATCCAAACTTGTTTTAATCATTTTGCAAAGAAGTGAAAAAACAACATGTTTTATCGTTTCATTCGGTTGTTTGACACTTAGTGGTTTTTGAAAAGGATTTTAAAAAGCTTGACTTGTTTAACTTTGCTGTCAAACCCATTCAATCGGTTGTTTCGAGAATTCAATCGATTGTTTTTTGAAAATCCTTAACAGAATCTGTTAAGTTTGTTGAATTTGTCTTGAATGATTCAAAACTGATTTAGATCTTGCCTTAAATGTTTTTAACAGTTTTTGGAGTATAAATAATCTGTTTTACGCTTATAATTAGTTATGGAAAAATATTATATCTTTTAAATCAGTTTTATCCAAGATTGCTTCAAGCTTTGGATTCTTTCAAAGAGTGGAATAGGATTGCCTTGTAACTTTACTTTTGATTCTGAGTTTGTATCAGGTATGATCATTACTTTTCTCTTTTGATCTTTGTAATTCTGTAAAGACTGGTGTGTGCAGATCAAGAGGTTGTTCTGATCTGTGGTGTGTGGTGTGCCAAAGGAAGTGTGTGTTCCTGAGGGAATCAAGATCACTTCTTTGGTGCGTGTGTGGTTTGTAATCTAGATTTTGATTGCATAAGTGGATACCCAGTGGTTTCTGAGGACTGGATGTAGCTTTTGGTATAAGAGTGAATCAGTATAAATATGTTTGTGTGATTCTCTCTTTCCCTGATGCTTTAAGTTGTTTTTATTCATTGCTGATAAAAACAACCGGTTGATTTTCTGAAAATCAACTAAAATAGGTTTGTTTGTTGGCTAATTAAGTTTCTTGTTCTGTGATTTTTTATTGGCTTTCATTATACCTTCAAAGTTTGCGAAAAACGTTTATAAATAATTCACCCCGCTCTTGTTTAAGGCTATAAATTCTAACAATATGTTTGTTGTATATTTCAAAAAGGAAAAGTATTATCTATATATATAGAGAGAGAGAGAAGAAGAAGGACAGGAGTATTGAGGAGAAAACAAAACAATTTTTGTATTTGTTTCACAACCATGTTATTCTCCATACATTGATTCATATTTAAGGGTAAATACACCAAAAATGAAAATCTATCATCATACTTATATCATATACCCACTTAATTAAAACTACAAATCTTATTAAAAAGTAAATTAAATATGATAATTTTAGTGAGATGGTTAGGCTTTTGTTACAACTACTCTAAAATTATGATATACTCAAAATTCACGTACCTTTTCATATATGAGTGGGTCCTTTTAATAGGAGATAAGTGGGCCACATGGGCCTTACAGTGGTTAAAATAAAATAACTTAACCTATGAATTATTATACTAACTAAGATCTTCTTATCATATTATGAAATCTTTCATCCAGTTTGGTTGTTGTATGAGCCTTTCATGTGCATTGGGCTTTGCTGTAACACTACTCTCTACCTTTTGAGACACTTTGTCCACCAAGTGTGTCCCATGTTGTGTTTGAGCTGCTGGAAAGTTAATGGGCCTTAGCTGGTTATGCTCCGTAGTGGTCTGGGCTTTAGGGGGGGTGTTTTTGAGTTGGGCTTTTGGGAATGCATTGGACCATTGTTGAAGGGTTTGTGAATTAGGGTTAGATGGGTTGGTAAGTGGAGGGTGCTGGAGGGGTGGAAAGGCGTGCAGCTCGAGGCATGAGTTATGGGGAAAAGGAAAACTAGGGTTGTGTGGCGTCGTAGTAGGGGTACAGGTTGCAAGGGGGGGTTATGTTTCCAAGTTAGGCTTGCGACATTGTATTGAGCCACTGTGGAGGGTTTTTCAAATTAGGGTTAGATGGGTAATTAATTAGGGGGTTCTGGAAGGGCGCGGAGGTGTGTGACTTGAGGTTTGAGGTAGGGAAAAAAACTGAGTTTGGCCTATGTGGCACCAAAGCATTAGTCGTGTTGTGTGATGCTATCAAAGGGGTAGGTGAATAGTTTAATTGCGGGTTTGGACTGGTTAATGTGTTAGGACCTATTGAAGTTCCACTTTCACAAACACTTCTCGAAATACTTCTCGGTCCCTTGAATGGATGAAGTAACAAAACGTGAAAGATGGGTGGACATGTGACGATAGTGGCAACCAGAGTTCATATGTGACGGCGCTAATGCAACATTTTATTTGGTATGGCTCGGAGTAACGTGGTCCAAGCTTCTGACTTGTGCGACGCACCAATGACTGTTGTCGGTATGGTTGAATACGTAGCCATACCTAGTTGTTTGGAGTAAAGATTCGATCGGAGTGATGATGGTTGGCTTGGTCGCACATTCTTTGTCGCGTACGACGGCAGTTCTCTTTAAGTGCATGGATGACCAGTGTATGTTATCGTAGCAAATCCGCGATGGTGATGCCCATGCATGGTGTGTGTAACATGTCCAAGGTGGTGGGTGACGACCTACCATAGGGTGCGTGGAAAGGTGATGTGCCTATTGCTGAGTGGTACGTGGTGTTGCACCAGATTTCTGCTAAATGCAGATATTGGTACCACCTTTAAGGGTGATTTCTTGCGAAGCACTGTAGGTAAGGCTCTAAACCCCAGTTGAATACCTCTCTTTGGCCATCCGTTTGTGGATGAGTAGCTGAGATAAATTTTAATGTGGTTCCCTGTACCTTGAACAGTTGTTTCCAGAAGGTGTTGACAAAGAGGGGGTCTCTATCTAAAATTATTGTTTTCGGCATCCCATGGAGCCTGCAAATCTCGATTGAGAAACGTGTGGCCAACCTTTGAGCCATGAACTATGAGGGAAAGACAATAAAGTGTGTGTATTTTGTGAAGTGGTCACAGATGACCTAAATTATGGAGTGACCAGTTGACGAAGGTAAATGAGTTATAAAATCCATTGAAAGGTCTATCCATACTTGATTGGAAATTGGTAATGGTTGAAGTAATCCTTGTGGTTTTGTTGGCAGGTATTTTTTTTTGGCAAGTTAAGCATTGTTGGAGGAATTCTTTAATGTCACGGGTCCATCCAGGCCAATAAAAGGAGGTTGTAATGCGTCGAAGGGTGGGCTTGAGACTAGAATGGCCAATGGTTGGGGCTTCGTGAAAATCTTGGATGATGCATTGTCAAAAGTGATTGGCCTCGGGTAAATCCTTGGCGAGTGGAAAAGAGGTTAGGTTGTTGCTGATTATTAGTGTATGCGCTAATCAATTGTTGTCCTTCTCGGGAAAGAAAAATTTCTACTATTCATGAAAAAACAGAGGAATGGGTAAGGATACTGCCAGCATAATGGGAGTCTCAGCTGTCTCTTTGCAGGAAAAGGCGTATGCCACCATGTTTTGTTTCCCAGGTTTGTATATTATCTCCAAATTGTTTCCTTGCAATTTTGCTGTCCATTTTTGTTGTTCTGGGGTTTGGATAGTTTGGGAAGAAGGGAATTTATACTCTTTTGATCTGTGACTATTTTGAAATGTTGACCTATTAAATATTGACGTCATTTCTTGATTACTTATGTGATTGCATACATCTCACGGATATACATTGATGATGCTTAGAGCCTTGGGCCCATCTTTTTGCTGAAGAATGACAGTGGGTGCCCTTCTTGTCTAAGGACAACTCCCACTACGACTGCTGATGCATCTGTTTCAGCTACAAATGGCAAGGTGAAATTTGGAAGCTTTAGCATAGGCATTCTCGCAATTTGTAATTTTAATTCCTCAAATGCTTGCAAGGCAAGCTCTAGCCATGTAAACGTTTGTGTTTTAATAAATTGGTGAGAGGAGCGGTGAGAGTGGCGTAATGTTGAATGAATTTTCTGTCAAACCTAGTGAGGCCGAGGAACCCCCGTAAATCTATGAGCGAACATGGTTGTGGCCATTTCTGAATTGTGCTAACTTTTTTTAGGTCTGGGGAGACCCCTTTTGTCGAAATTATATGGCCTAAGTAATTCACTTGATTTGTGGCAAAACTGCATTTAGTTAGCTTAGCAAAAAAAAAAAATGCCTGTAAAACTTGTAAGATGGTCTTTAAATGCCTAGTGTGATCTTCTAATTTAGAACTGTAAATGAGAATATCATAAAAAGAAAAGAACAAACCGACATAGATAGGATCTTAGAAGATCATTCATATGTTGATCAAGGTTGATCTTGGAGCTTTGATGTCTCCAAATCCATGGTGTTTGATGGAAGGCTGAAGTTGCTGCTTGTGTGGGTGGGATCTGGGTAGATTAAAGTGTAATCCACTCTTTGTTTGAATCTAAAACTGTTTGGAATCAAAACCTTTTTGAAAAAGATTGTTTTCTAGAGAAGTGGAAAAACAACCAGTTGTTTTATCGTTTCAATTGGTTGTTTGACACTTAGTTGTTTTTGAAAAGGGTTTAAAGTTGTTTGACTTGGTTGACTTTGCTGTCAAACCAATTCAATCGATTGTTTTGAGAAATCAACCGATTATTTTTTGAAAATCCATAACAGAATTCTGTTATGCTTTGCAAATCAGCTTTAAATGTTTTCTAACTGAATAGGCTCCTGCTTTAAATGTTTTTGACCAACCTTTGGAGTATAAATAGTTTGTTTTATGCTCCTAAAAGGTAAGAAACAGTTTTGAGAATTCAGTTGTGCCAAATTGATTTCAAGCTTTCAAGATTTGCATTCAAGCTTTTGGATTTTCTCAAAGGAGTGGAATGGATTGCTGTAATCTTTTGTTTTGATCTTCATTAAATGTAATCCTTTCTGTATCTCTTGTATTTCTGAATACTGTTATGTAAGTGCAGAATCAGAGGGTGTTCTGATTTCTGTGGTGTTGTCTGCCAAAGGAAGTGTGTGACTTGAGGTGTTCAAGGTCACTTCTTTGGTGGTATGTTTGTAATCTAAATTTGATTGCATAGTTGATACCTAGTGGTTTCTGGGAACTGGATGTAGCTCTTGGATAAGAGTGAACCTGTATAAATTTCTTGTGTGTTTTTCTCTTGCCCTAAACTCATTTACATTCTGTTTTTAAGTTGTTTTAATCACTACTGATAAAAACAACCGATTGAATCACAAAAACAACCGGTTGATTTTTTGATAATCAACTTAAACAGTTTTGTTTGATTGTTTCTCTGATTTATGTATCTGTGATTCTGCATTGAAGTTCATTATACATTCAAAATTTAAGAAAATCTTTCTTAAACAATTCACCCCCTTCTTGTTTAAGCCATATATTCTAACATCATAACTACCTGAAAAGTTGAGGGTGCATTAGTCAAGCTAAAAGGCATGATAAAAAATTCATAGTAGCCATCAATAGTACGAAATGCTGTCTTCTGAGTGTCTTCTAGGAGGAATAGGATTTGGTGATATCCTGAGTAGAGATCTATTTTAGAGAAAACTATAGTTGAGCCTAATTCATTGAGCAATTCATCGATGGTAGGAATAGGGAAGTGGTCATGGATTATGGCTGCGTTGAGGGCTCTATAATCCACACAAAAACGTCAAGAGCCATCTTTTTTTTTATCAGGAGGAACAAGTGAGGAGAAAGGGTTGGTGTTGGGCTTAATAATGCCTTCTTGAAACATATCAGTTATGAGTTGAGTGATAACTTTTTTATGATGGTGAGGGTAGCGATACGGTCTTACTTTGATTGGTTGGGTATTGGGTACAAGGGAAATATGATGGTCATGGGGTCTATGTGGGGGTAGGTCGTGTGGTCTTTGGAATATGATTTGGTGGTGCCTGAGAATGGCTTGAATTGTAAGGGGAAGGGATGATAGGTGGGATAATGGGTTGTGTATTTCATTGTCCACTGACTATGGGTGAAGAGTGTGATTTTCAATGGAAAGAAGGTGAAGGGAGGCAATGGAATGTGTAAATAGGTATTGGCATAATTCAGGATAGGTAGTGGGGGAAGGTGTCGGTGTAGAGGTGGCTTTTAAGATGATTTGTTGGTTTTGGTGCGTGAAGAAAATACTTGGGACAAAAAAAATCAGCCTTAATGGGTCCTAGTGCGCTTAGTCATTCAATGCCCAAAACCACATCATCCCCTTCAATGGGCAAGAGATAGAATGGTATAGTGAAAGTAGAGGTTTGGAAAGAAATGTTAACTAATGGGAAAATTCCATAGCATTGAATGAAAGCTCAATTTCCTACCATCATCGAGAGGGGTGGGCTGGGTGTAATGGGTAGGTTTAGGTGTTAAGAAATGCGGGGTTGGAGAATGTTATGAGAGCTGCCAACATCAATTAAAACTGTGACTTGTAGGTTATGAATTACTCTTATAAATTTGAGGGTTTTAGGAGAAGTGTTCTCCGTCAGGGATTGAGAAGAAAAGTGAAAATGAATGGTGTTTGAGGCTTCTATTGTGGGAGTCATGTCTTCCTTTGTGTCATCAAGAGTTTCTAAATATCCAATAAGAGCAGAAAATGAGAGATATTGCATTTTTGTCCTAGAATGAATTTCTCATAGCCATTGTAACACAATTCAAGGGCCTGTCGTTCTTGCATTTGAGTAGTTGTCAACCTTTAGATGGGTATGGTTGAATTTGGGTGAAGGTGGGTAGTGGTTTTATGAGAGGTTGTTGGTATTGATAGGTTGGGAGGTTGGGTGGTGTACTGTGTCTAAAACTGAGTGGGTTTCTATTTGGAATCCTTGATTTTATCTTCAATGAGTTTTAACAGACCAATGGCTTGAGATATAGAATAAGGGTTCAAAATGGCTAGTTCTTTGCGTATGTCTGGATGTAATCCAGAAATGAAGTAATTAAGTATGGTATCCGGCGTGAGACCCACTATGTAGTTGCATAGTTTTTCAAATCGACCTTGATACTCAATGACTGTGGTGGTCTACTGAAGTTTGAATAATTCTACTTAGTGGTTGGTGTATGTAGAAGGGCCAAAAAGGAGCTCTAAGGCTCTAGTGAAGGTGGGCCAATCTAAAATGAGGTTGTTGTGGTGTAACCATTTAAACCAAGAAAAAGCATCCCCTTGCATGTAAAATGCAACCATGGATAAACAGTGGTCTATAGGTATTTGATATAAGGAAAAGTATTGTTCACCTTGAAAAAAGCCAATCAAAGGGTTCCTTTCCATCAAAACAAGGTAAGGTAAGTTTGGGTGGTCCGAGAGTAGGTGTTGGTTGGGTTTGGTATTGGGATTGGGATTGTGCTATGTAGGGGTTGGTCTGGTGGTTAACACTATTTAGAGGTGCCTGAAAACCAGTTTTTTCCAATGAGGGGCGGTTTAGGATCTAAGAAGGGAATGGAAGATATCTTATTCATGAAAATGGTGAGGATGGATTGGAGATTGTCATTGCACGTCTCCAATGATGTTTTTTGGTTGAGGTTCTCCTCCATTTGGATATGAATGGCAGCCAAGCGGTCCTGGATGGTGGTTAGGACTTCCTTCAAGTCCTTGGTTTCAGGTTTAGGAGGCATGAGAAGGTAATAAAAGCACCAATTTGCTAACTTTTAGGGTATACTCAGAATTCACATGCCTTTTCATATATGAATGACTCCTTTTAATTGGAGATAAGTGGGCCACATGGTCCTTACAATGCTTAAAATAAAACAACTTAACCTATGAATTATTATACTTACTTAAGATCTTCTTATCCTATTATGAAATCCTTCATCCACTTTGGTTGTTGTATGGGTCTTTCACATGCATTGGGCTTTGTTCTATCAGAGACAGTTACATAAAACTACCACTATTATTGTATAATTTAGTAGTTCAATACGAAAGAAGGTAACTTTTTAACATGGCGATTTTAAAACCTATCGTGATTATCTTTATAATATGACAATTTCATAATTGTCAAAATTAGTATTCAAAATATGATATTTTCAAGTCCCATTTAATAAGTATACTCTGATTTTTATACCCTGCATTTTGTATTCTTTTCTTAGTCTTTTTTCTCGTGATTAAAAAAAATTACATTAAATTTTTTGTTCCCTCTTCTATATTATTGTTTTCCAAAAAAAAAAAAAACTCTCTCGCTCATTCAACACTTTATTTCCAATTATGATTTTTTTTATCCAAATCCTATTATAATTTTTCTACTAAATCCTTTTCGTGCCTCAGTGTCTTCTTTGTCATCCATCTGTTGAACAAGGTTGCTTTGATGATTTCCAAAAAACAACTTGAAGACTTGAAGAATATGATGCGGTGTGTGTAGTTAGGTAAATTTTGAGTTATTAATTTGCACTTAGTTATGATCTAAGTTCGTATGAATTGAATTTTTTTTAAAATTTTTGTTTTTTAAATCTATGTTAATTTTAGTTAGTTGTTTCATGTTTTAAATCAGTTGAAAAAGCTTATGTTCAAGTTTGGTGACTACAACAAGTTTTTCAACAAGTTGATTTATAGTGACAACCGATTGAATTACACTTAAGGCTTTTAAAAAGATTTAAAAATGATTTGTTTTCTTTTATATTTTTTGTAAAGCAAAATCAGTCGATTATTTCGATACATGAATTGGCTTTTTATGTTCAGTTTTTAACAGAAAATGAAAATAATCAGTTTGTTTTAAAAATCAATTAAGTGGTTTTAACAGAGTTATGTTAGATTTCCAAACTATTTTTAAATGCTTTTAACATATTTCAATTAATGATCAAACTATTATAACCTTTTTTTAAAGTCTATATAAAAACTATTTTCTGATCATTTTGAAAAGATGAAGAGATTATTGAAAACATTTTTCAAGAGAAAGATCAAAGAGCTTTGAGAATCAATCTTGTCATCTTGGATCATTGCTCTTGTGTGAAATAAGATTATGGGTTTTCTATTCTTTTGTTCTTCAATTGTGTAAAGCCTAAATGTATTCTAACTCATTCTTTTAATTTTGTATGGTGTCGTAAAACAGTTTTAGATAGTGTTTTTGGAAACTATGGTTTTGTTGAGAGTATTGTGTGTTCTTGAGGGGTTCAAGATCAACACTATTGGTTGTGGTGTAATCTGTTTTTGATTACATAGTGAATTCTCAGTGGTGTATTAAGGACTGAATGTAACTCTTGGTTAAGAGTGAACCATCATAAATTTCTCTATGTGAATCTCTCTTCCCTACTCTGATAAACTGTTTTAAATATTGTTCTGTGTGTTCTAAATTAAACAATCAGTTGATTCGTAAAAACAATAAATTTATATTTTTCACAAAACTGTTAATCTGTTAAATAACCAATTGAACAGATAAATCAATTGATTGATTTAACTTATCTTTTCAATCTACTTCCAGTCTTTGTGAAAATCTTGCGAAAACAATTCATCCCCCTCTTGTTTGAGCCATACTTTTTAACATCATCGACTACCACAACATCACATCTCAAGATCTCGTCATCTTTCTCGAAGTTGATAGGTGATTCAATTCCTCACTCCACCAATCTATTTTTACTACACTCCATGATTCTTTCTTCGTTTTATGCTTCTCACACTCTTAAATTCTTGTTTTGTTTTATTAGGGTTCTTATGGATGTGCACCGCATAGGAAATTATATTTCCTTGGCTAGCCCCTTGAGTACTCTTTTACCAAGCCATTTTTGGCTCAATCAATTATTCTTTCTCAAGTCACTCCTAGCTTAACCATGTATTCTTTCCCCAGCCACTCCTAGCCTAACCAAGTATTCTTTTTCAAGCTACTTTTAGCTCCATTGAGTATTCTTTTAGGTGGCAACTACTCTTGGTTGATTCTATTCAAGTATTCTTTTACTAAAATCACTTTTAGCTTAATGAGTATTCTTTTAAAAACAATCACTCCTGGCTAATCTAAGTATTCCTTACCAAATAAATCCATGTGAAGCAACTCAAGAGATCTTGATGTTGAAACAATATTTTTCATTTTGAAAGAATTTTTAACCTGCTTTCCCTTTTGGCATGCTTCACATATATGATCATTTTCAAACTTGAATATTGGTAGACCATAAAAAGAATTTTTTAAATCAATTTATTTAAATGATGCATGTGAATATGAGTTATCTTTCTATGCCACATCCAATATCCCTCATGTTTGGTTAAAAGACAATCAATATCAGATGCAGAATCAAATATATCAAGAAAATAAACATTGTTAAACCTTTTACGAACCAACTTAACATCATGTGAATTTGGCATGCATATCACACAACAATTTGATTTAAATTTAACCTAATAACCCTTGTCACACAGTTGGCTTATGCTTAGAAGGTTGTGTTTTAGCCCTTCCACATACAACATTTCTTTAACAAGAAACGTGTTCTGATCACCTATTGTGCCTTTATCAAGGATCCTCCCTCGGTTATTGTCACCATATGTAACATAGCCTTCATGCTTGAGGTGTAGATCCAAAAATTTCTTTTTGTCCCTTGTCATGTGGTTTGAGCAGCCACTATCCAAATACAGAGATGTTTTTTGCCTATGAAAGATACCTTTTAAACAATTTAAAGAACAAGATTTGGTCCCCTTATTAATTTGGGTCCAGTACTGTTAATTGAACTTTTAGACATCCACTTTACAAGACCCTTTGGTGGATTATATTCTCAAATTTTACGAAATCTAACAGTTGGTCTCTTTTTAGACAATAAAAATAGGTCACGACAGGTTTAGACATTGGTTCTTTATTTATGAAAAAGCTTATGAAAGATTTGTTTTTAGTGCTTTGGTTATAGCCCAACTTTCTCAAAACCACAAGTTTGAGATCCAAGAACTACTTCCAGATTTGATTGCCCTCTAGAAAACTTGTCCAAGTTTTTTTCAAGATATTGGACCTTCTTTTGGAGAGAGTCTTAGTTTTCACAACCTTTTGTGTCAACATATTTACAAGAAGAGTTTTTATAAATGATTTCAATACTTTTCAAAATTAATTTTGGTTTTGTTTAACTCTTCTTCTAAAGACTTGACTTTATTTTCTAACCAGTTGTTTAAACCTTTCAACTGATTGTTTAACAGAGCCAACGTATCAGGTTCCTCATGTGTTTCCTTAAAAGCATCAAGCAATTAACTATAATTTTCAAAGTTTTTAGGGGAGTTAGATCTTACACTACTCGTGTCAAAAGCATTCTTAGCCATCAAACACATATTTGCCTCCTCATCATTCCTTGATGTTGAGTTGGAGGAAGAGTCATCATTGTCTTGTCATGCAACGAATGCTCTTCTTGCTTTCCCTCTTTTCTCCGTCAAAAGCTTTTTCTTTATTTACAACATTTAAAAATTCAATTTTCATATGTTCTTGCTTCCCACAGCCAAAACAAGTATAATTAGAAGAATTAAAATCAGTTGATTTCTTTGCATTATACCTGTTTGATGATTTTGACCTTTTCTTGTTATTTTCTTTTAAGAACTTACCAAAATTTCTTGTCAGCAAGTTGAGTGTCTTAGTATCACTGCAGTCATTGGATTCCTGATCCATTTTCTGGACAACTGATTTCAATTCAATCCCTTTGACTTGTTTTTCTTCTTGCTCATTCAACCTGTTCATTTCTAGCTCATGTCCTCTAAGTTTTCCAAATAGAGAGGTAATGGTCAAGGTGGTTAAATCTTTTGACTCAAAGACGTAGTGACCTTTAGTTGCCATGACCTGTCCAAGCTTTTGAGAATCTAAATGTCCAACTCCTCTTTATCAAAGATTTTGCGAAGACCTATGAGGTGATTTACTATGGGAGTAAATCTTTTCTGCACATCTGCTATGGTTTCTCCTTTGACCATTCTGAACAACTTGTATTCTTCAATCAAGACGTGCTTCCTTGCTCTTTTCACATCAATTGTTCCTTCATGGGTAACCTCTAGGATGTCCCATGTTTACTTTGCTAAAGAATATTGAGAAACTATGGAAAACTCATCAAAAATTAATACAGAGGTTATAATGTTTTTAGCTATGCAGTCATATTGAGTTATGCTTCCCTCAATCTTAGTCCATTGTGACCAAGGTTTTACAAGAAACACTTTATCAGTTTCATGTTTCGGTATAATAGCATCCTAGATCCCTCTATGAGTTGATTCAACAAAAAAATTTCATTCTGACTTTCTAAAACTGGTAGTTTACTCCATAAAACAGTGGTGGTCTATTTATGGAGGCACCTTCACCAAAAGTAAGTTTTTTAGCCAATTTAAAAACACAATTTAGGATTGAATCTTGAATAACACACAAGAACTTAGCTCCTAATGCCAATTGTAAGAATAAATGGCCTAAAACAAGATGGGTGAATTGTTTTTCAAAAGGTTTTCGCAAAAGAGAGAGTTAGATTGAAAATTTAATAAAATCAACAAATTAATTTCTCCATTAAACTGATTATAAAAAGCACAACAAGCATATACACATAATATAAACAATTTTTTATGTTTATTTAATTGATTAAATTAGATGCAGAAAACTGTAAACATCCAATAAAGCAGTTATGAGATAGAGTTTTGCACAGATGATTTATACTGGTTCACTCTTACACCAAGAGCTACATCCATTCCCGAGCAAAAGCATTGAGAATTCACTAAGCCAAACACAAAGTTTACTGGAGATACAATCAAGAGTATTGATCTTGAACCTTATAAGAACACACACTCTTAACCACTCAACACAAATTTAGAAGCCTTATCTGAATCTGCTACAACAGAATACAAAGAAAGAACAAGGTTTGAATACACCTTGATTTTTACATTGAAGCACACAAAAAATTGCAAACCCAAAAACCTTCTTTACAACACAAGAATGATCCAAGAAGCAAAACTTAATCTCCAAGAATGATTTAAAAAATGTATGTGTTTCTCTCTTACAAAATTCTTAGTCTGAAAATGATAAGATTATCTCTTTATATAAGGTATTGATGATTGCAAATACAGTTTGATCATTTAATGAAAATATTTGTACCAAATTAAATCTGATTAGTTAAAGTAACAGAAATCTGGTAAGAACATTTAATTGATTTTCAACAGAAGAAATCAACAAATTATAAACCGGTTCTTTTATCAAAATAACTTGTTGATTTCACTAAACAAAAAATACAAAATAGAAAACAAAACATCTTCAAATCTTTAGAAACTTTAAGTATTTTCAACTTGTTTATACGATAAATCAATCTGTTAAAAATACTTACTATAGTTATAAGACTTTAATAGAAGTAATTTTTACTGATTAAAACTTGAATCAACTAATTAAAAAAATACAGTAGATTTAGAAAACAAAACTTTTCAAAGAGATAGCTTTTGAAGTGACTTGGACCATAAAGTATTGCAAAGTGATACATCAAAATGTACCTAGACACACACACACAACTTCAAATCTTTATGACAGATTGGATTCATCAAAGTAAAATATTCTTGGTCAACAAAGACCGTTTCTACTTTTTTGTTATATAACTCAACACATAGGTCTTAATGTTTTACCAAAAATATTTCTAGCTTATATTTTTGTATAACTTAGTGCATAACTATTGATGTTTCACTAAAATCATTTATATTTTTCCCTTTTATATAACTCGATTCATGCCTCTTAATACTTTACTAAAAGAATTTATGCCTTTTCTTTTTGTGTGACTTAACACATAATTCTTAATGCTTCATTGAGAACATTTTTTCCTTTTTTTATATAATTATGTGTGTAACTCCTAAATTCATATAGAGAGAATTAATGTTTTTTCTTTTTATATAACTCGACCCATAATTTTTAATATTTTCCTTTTTTTTTATAAATCAATGCATAACTTTTAATATTTCAATGAGAGCATTTTTGTTTTTTCATTTTATGTCAGTGAATAACTTAATATTTTTATATTGTTGAAACAAGATGATTTGATGCCTTCAAATCAGTGTAAAAGACTTGAAGAACATGCTGTTATGTTTGTGTGTGTCGTCTAGTAGCTTTTGAATTGTTAATTCACACCTTATATTGATCCAAGCTCACTTGACTCTTTATCTCTTTTAAAATAAATGTTTTCTAAAAAGATAAGAAATTTTAGTTAGTTGTTTTTCAAATCAACCAGTTGAAAAAGTTGCTACTCAAAGGTATTGAGGTTAAAGCAAGTTTTCAACCTGTTGAATTGTCGAAACAACTGGTTATTTAACACTTATTAGTTTTCAAAATTTTGTAGAAAAACTTTGTTCTATTTTGTCTTTGTTGTCAAACTAAAACAACAGGTTATTTCGATAAAACAACTAACTGTTTTATTTGAAATCCTTAACAGAAAACTTATTTCAATCTGTTGTTTTCCAAAATAATTTGTTGTTTTTATAACAAAATTTTGTTAAGAGTTTTAAACTATTTTTAAATGTTTCCAACTGCTTTTGATTTATGATCTAACAGTTTTAACGACTTTCTTGAGTCTATATAAAGACTGTTTTATGATCCTTTCAAGAACCTAAGATAGAAAGCTTATTAAAAACCTTTTGAGGAGAACCAATAGCTTTTGGATCATCACTTGTGTGTGAAATAAGAGTGGGTTTTCTATACTTCTGTATTACTGCTTTGTAAAGCCCAGGTGTACTCTATTTCCTTCATTTGAAAACTGCAATTCTTTGTAATTTGTAAGGCAGTTTTAGAAAGGGTTTTTGAAAACTATGGTGTTGCCAAGGAGTGTTGTGTGTTCTTGAGGGGTTCAAGATCAACACTCTTGATGTGTGTTTGTAATCTTGCTTTGATTGCCTAGTGAATTCTTAGTGGTTAGCTGAGGACTGGATGTAACTCTTGGTTAAGAGTAAACTAGTATAAACCTCCTTTTGTGATTCTCTCTATCCCTTCTCTTATACACTGTTTTTAATATTGTTCTTTCTCTGCTGGTATAAACGACCTGTTGCTTTAAGAAAACAATTGGTTGAATTTCTGTAAAGAACTATAAAACTGAACTTTTATCCAGTTGAATAGAAAATCAATTGGTTGATAATTGATTTTCTGAACTTTTCACTCTACTTTCAATCTTTGCGAAAATCTTGTGAAAACATGTCACTCCCCTTTTTGTTTTGGCCACACATTCTAACATATATAACTCATAATGTTTCATCAAAAGAATTTATATTTTTGTAATTTTGTATAACTCAACGCATAACTCTTAATGCTTTATCTAGAGCAATTATATATTTTATTTTTGGTTTAATTACCTTTTTCGTCCCTACATTTGGGGTCAATAGTCAATTTAGTATAGTGGTTTTTAAAAAAATCAATTTGGTCCCTATATTTTTTAAAACGTATTTAAATTGGTCCTTTCTGTTAAATTTCATCTGACGGCGTCAGCAGTTGCTGATGTGGCAGAGAAAGAATGCGTACGTGGCAGAAAGAATGCTTATGTGGCAGAGAGCGTGTTTATGTGGAAGAGAGAGAATGTTTATGTGAATAGAGAGGTAAGATTGAGAGTTATTATTATTATTATTATTGTTATTATTCTTATTATTATTATTACTATTATTACTATTATTATTATTAATATTATTGCTATTATTATTATTAATATTTTTATTATTATTGTTATTTATTAATATTATTATTATTAATATTTTTATTATTACTATTACTATTATTATTATTAGTATTATTGTTATTATTATAATAATTATTATTATTAACATTAATATTGTAACGCCCCTCAAAATCTTATTCATATTTATATCATAAAATAAACATAAAACAATAATATCAAAATTTACATTCATATATATATATATATATATATATATATATATATATATATATATATATATATTAAAATACATCCCTTCCATTCAATGTGTTCTTCAAAAGGAACATCCCTCCTCGCAGAGAGTTAACTTTATACATCAAAAGTTTTCCAAAAATAAAACATTCAAATATAAAACGATCCTTTGCTCCATCTGCTCACTGAGGAGCTCTACCACCTGCAACATCAGCTGCTCCCGTGTAATTAACACGATCATCACAGGTTTAAGAAAAAAACCAAACACAACACCAAAAACACAAGGTAAGCTAGATATTTTTAAAACTTTAAAACATGAAACTTGATATTAACGTAAACCATCAAATATTCACACATTTCACAATTTCCTCAAGTATCAATCATTCCACAAAAATCCATCAAGTGTCTATCACATTTCAATATTTCTCTTTCTCACGTCAGACTTCCACTGACCCATCACACATAGACACTTGACACTACTTCTGGAAGACTCGTGCGTTAAACTTAGCATCCAGAGACCTGCACCTGTCATACCACACCACTGTGAAATCCACACAGGGTCGCTGTGAAATCCACACAGCCATGCGCATAAACATAATCTTAATATCATCACTCTCCCGGTATGACAGGGTTAATTCATATAACAGGTCAAGTTAGTTATCTTTCAAACAACTTACCCATACATATGAACCTCCTTCGACTCTCAACAACTGAATAACTTCATCTATGTGATTCCATTATATCAGCAGAGTCAGGATCGTCTCATTCACAGGATACTCACTGATCAATACACTCTAATACCAATCTCAACACGGTATATTCTTTCCAGAAAATACTATGTCTTGATCACAATTTCACATTCATCCAGTACATCATACCACACGTAAAAGCACAATTCCATCATATAATATTTTGAATCTTTTCTTAAACAATCCCAATCACAGAAACAATCATACCAAAGTTCAGATTTTCGAATATCATATGCATTTCAATTTCAAACAAGTTCAAAGCGACACTAAAACAGGGGATTTCAAAATTTGCGTTAAAACCGGCGATCACGTCGCCCCACACATAAAAACAGAGCATCGTGCAAGAAAGTTTGAAACCGGCGACCACGTCGCCCCAACTTCAGAATCTTCTAGCCTAAGGTTTTTATTGGAAATAAAGCT